>WNGS01143669.1:0-10841 GCA_020271785.1 Procambarus virginalis
AACGTCATTTGTGAATATAAGTAAAGCCACACCTGGGACAGGGTGTAAAAACATGTTGTTTTTAAAAACAGCTGCTGCACCAGATCACCACCGCTATAAATATGTTACGATTCCATTCCAATGTTTATATTTGCATTGCTAAATTGAATTTTCATAGATTTAGTTATTTCCATTTGATTTAATATTTTTGTGACATGCATGAACTGGCTTTCGTTATCATACCATTTCCTTTGGAGTATAGTTATTTTTATTTTATGATCTTGATGTCATTCCCCAATTGAACATCAAATCATTTGTGAATGCATCGGATTAGGGAGTGGGAAATGGTGGGAGGGAAGAGGCGCCGAGAGTGGGGGCTGGTGGATGCGGAGAGGGGGTAGGGGAGTGGGGGGTGGGGGAGATGAGGACAGGGATAAGGGCAAATGGTGCGGGAGGACAGGAGACAGGGAGTGGAGGAATGTAGGGAGGAGAGGGGGGATGGAAAGGGTGGATTGGTAAGGTGGATGAGTGGACAGGGGAGTGGGGAGGTGTGGGGGCGAGGCCTATGTGCCAGGGAGTGGGAATTATGGGAGGACAAAGGACGGGGAAGTGGGAATGGTAAGGGGAGAGGGGTATGGGGGCGTGGGGAATAGTTGGGAGGTCGAGAGACGGGGGAGGTTGGGAGGACGAGGGGGGGGAGGGGGGGAAAGGTGGGGAGGCCGAGGAGACAGAGAAAGGCTGGATGGTACTCAGTGGCTAAGATTACAAGCTTAATAGATACAACGATTTAATCACGGTATAAGGTGTTGCTGCGCATAACATGCTATATGCCTGATTAATTTGTATTTGGTTCGTTCCCTAGTTTATCCACCAGTATCCCTATTATCCCTCTTGCCTTGCTTTTATCTGTACTTGTTTTCCCTGACCCCGTCTGGTCTAGTATAAATTTAAGGTCTGTAATTTCTCACTTGAGGATGAATTGGAGGTTCGAAACGTGTGCAAATTGTATAAATAGGTGTAATACATTCTATAGTAGTTTACCTCTTTTCTTCACCCTGTAATTGCGAAAATGAGTTTTGAAGAAAATTTGAGTTTTGGGCTCCTATTTCAGCTAAGCCTGATGCTAGAAAAACAGAGGGATAGAATATCTACCTCATAAGTAGTAAAGACAAGAATATGCGGGTCCATATTAAGGTCAATTCAGGGACGTGAGGTTTAGCTCCCGTAGCCTTTACTCATAGCTCAATCCTCTCAGGGGGTATTGGTGGAGTACTCTGAATTTTCTTCTAACTTCTCTTTCTAATGTGTTTGGACTCAGCTAGTTGTTACTCACATTAGTTTGGCTTGCGGGTAGTAGCTGTGGCTTTGGTTCGCCGCTCACAGGTTCACCGTAAACACCGGCATAACATAGGTACAGGTTCTGGGCTATTGGGCTTCTCCTATAGACACTGAAACGTGAGGAGTTCAGCCTTCAACATCTCGGTTTCTATGCAACATTTTAACCACTCTGACACTAAACACGTTCTTTTATATATATGTTGTATTTGGGTCACTCGTTTCCCGGTTCCTAGTGCGTGTGCATTTTGTTATATACTTCTTATGCTACCCTGTCAATCCTCGAGATCTTTTATGTGGTCCATCCCAACTCTTTTCTGTCTTATAGCGACGTGAGGTTGAATTCACGTAGTTTTCCCGTGTCATACTCTCAGTTGGGTACTAGGTCTGGTGGCAAACCTTTTGAACTGTTCAGTTGAGGAAACTTGCTTGCTGATTTTGGACTCATCAACTTGAAGATATGGACTCCTGCTGGATCGGTAATCAGGATTGGTCTGATATTATGGTCTTATATATTCCAAAGATTCCTTAACAAGTTCCTACAAGTGTCTTATGTTAGCCAACCTGGCATGATTGCCGCTGATGTTATCCTCTGATATCGAGCCTTCAGGGGCCAGGTCAAGGGCGTGAATGTCAACCCCGCCCGGTCTTTCTCTTCTATCGTGACAGGATTCATCTCCAAAATGATACCTTGTATCTGCTTCACTGCCTCCCACACCCTATCTTCCTTACACTTACAATTGCTTTGCGGTTGAACTCTAACAACCAGTCTGTTCGACCATTCCTGCAGCTGTCAGGTGTCTATTTGAAGCCTCAGGCTGTCTACTCGTTTTCAATCCTTCTCAATATTTGGTGTCGTCAGCAAACTATTGAGCGGAATGATTCCTATACCCTCTGGGAGATCAATTTAATCGGCATATCATGAACAGGATAGGTCCGAGTTCAGAGCCCTGGTGGGACTCCACTGGTGACTTTCACACCAGTCTGAGGTCTCAACCCCTCTCACTGTATCTCTCTGTGTCCTATTGCTTAGTTACTCCCGTATCCACTGGAGAGCCCTACAAGTTACTCCTGTCTCCGCTCATGACATCAGTCCGTTTCTGGGGTACTGTGTCTAAGGTTTTTTGGCAGTCCAGATATATGCTGTCTGCCCACCCTCTTCTTTCTTGCTTAATCTTGTCACCTGATTGTAGAAATCTATCAATCCTGTAAGGCAAACTTTACCCTCCCTCGGCAACCCATGTTGATGTTGTGTTACGAAGTTTTTTCTCTCCAGATGTGTTACTCTGTTTTTTCTCACGATCTTCCTCATCACCTTGCCTGGTATACAAGTTAAGGCCACTGGCCTCTAGTTCAGTGTCCTTGTCTGTCACCCTTTTTGTCATATGGGATACTCCTAGCATCTTCCTATTCTGTAGGTCTACCCCCCGTTTCCCGTGACCTATTATCTATGTGTGTGTGTGTGTGTCCGTGGTGGTATCGTGTGTTGTTGAATCTTGACCGAAAGGGTACGATTAATGATTCTAAAACGAACCTTCTCAATATTTCTTCCCTTGTTATTCCCTTCGCGGGTAATGAAAAATTACTCTCCAAGTCATTTCTACCTTTTATTTATTGTTTGACGCCTAGAAGCATTTCGCACCACGAAAATTCTCACATGGTGGTTCAAAGCAATTTTTATGTACCTTTTTCCTGCTTCTATATGTTTTTTGGTGAGGTGACAATGACTAAACTGTTGTTGGGTGTAGGTGTATAGAGCACAAACCAATGGGTATTCATTTGGTAAAGATAATTTTACATAATCAGAACACAATTATTGCATATTCTTTATTCTTGCTTCTGTGTGGGTATTGGGGCTTGATCACGTCATATATTGAATGTATTTGATTCTGGTAATTTAAATAATCGAAGGACCACCCACTTTGAGAAAAGCGGGAAAACGAATAATGGTGATCATTAGAATGACACTAGAGAACCAGTGTCTCTGGAAACTCATTCAAAGAATATTAACTTGAAAATAATGAATCGACTGTATTTTCTACTTAAAGTCAAAGCTCAAATATGCAAGCATGGGGGGGGGGGGAATGTTTTCCGCAGTCAAATATCTAGGCACCAGTGTGGTTCGTCACTTAGAGTTCATTGTTTGAGTTAATAAATAGTAAATCTAACTTAAATAGATTCAAGCTGATGACAACCTAAATAATGCATCTTCAGACAGTCCTGAATTAGGCAACAGTAAAGTAACCTGCTTATTCCACATCAATTTCTGCAGGTCGCAATTATTTACTGTAAGAGTCCTATACGAATTATATGTAAATCAAATTAACTCTTATTTAACTTATACGAAGGAAGCCTTAGCTGTAGAGCGTTGGAAAACTCTTCAGTCACACCACACACGCGTCTCGTCTCTCTGATCGTCCGGGCTGTCCCTGTGTGTAATTGGAGTCTCCCTCTCCCCTCAACCCGTCTCCGCATTAACAACAGAAATTACTAATTACGGACTATTCTTTTCCGTGTACTTACGCTTATGTAATGCATTCCTAGGAAGGGTTGCACTTATAGGGATTTAATAATTATGATATTCTCGCTAAATGATTGCTAGCGAGAAATGGAGATAATATTTGAGTTCCCTATCATCGCACGTAACAGATAAAACCTGTTACTAAATAAATAGTTCCGTAATACTCTCGGTTTTAGATATCGGAGTCATATCGTCGGAGGTAATTCATTACATGGAATACTGATACTTTTAGGATCACCATCTTCAGTTTCTTACACATTGGTAATAATACGGTCTAACTAGCCCTTATCTGATGCCCTCTTGTTGGCTATCTCGATTTCATGAGAATTCTAGCACTAATACGCAGATGAAATGGTTTAATTTATGTTGACACTACCATTAGTGAGATTAATAACTACTGTAGTTAGTATATAATGATGATGATGTATTATAATACAATAGTAGTTATTAGTGTTGGAAATTTCCAACATAACTCCAGGGGGAGAAAACTCGGGTCGCAGTGCAATGTTGAGTACTGACGTACCTATCCCGAAGTTAGTATTAAGGTTAGTATGTTAGTACGTTAGTACACACATAACGGATGTCCCGTAATTGTCAAGGACATACAAGAATTTAAGTCTTGTAAAGTAACTCATGTTAATGTAAACATGGAATTGTGTAACATCTAAAGTTAATGACTACTAAAGTCTACAATATACTCCTTGACTAGTGTCGCGATGACATGTAACGGTTATGTTGACCAGACCACACACTAGAAGGAGAAGAGACGACGACGTTTCGGTCCGTCCTGGACCATTCTCAAGTCGATTGAGAATGGTCCAGGACGGACCGAAACGTCGTCGTCTCTTCTCCTTCTAGTGTGTGGTTGGTCAACATACTTTAGCCACGTTATTGTGACTCATCGCGTGCTTATGTAACGGTTATGTTACTAAGTCTTAAAGTTTTGCAAACTCATAGATGCTCTAGATGAAATAATGTCATAGTTGATAGCCTACATAAACAAATTAATGATTAAATCATACAAGTTAAGTAACTGAGAATCCACTGTGAGGTGAATGTCTTGGGTCATTGTGACTTGTAACTGATTTGTTACTTGACATCACAACACAGCATCATCATGATTACTCAAATTGGATGGTAAATTATTTGCTCTTAGTCAGAGCTATAATAGGCTTGTAGTTTCCGCTTGCATTGTTGAGCAGCTGCTCTAGGTGGGCGTTTGCTCGGTGGATCAGAATTGTTGTCCTCGGAAACTGTTGGTGAAGCTGGATCTGATAAACACTCTCGTTCTGCTAATTCGAGAGGTACCAACTTCTCTAATGTCTTTAGGGTAGTAGTGCCTTTGCACAAAACTCGTACTACTCTCAGGATGCCTTGGTGATCTGAGTGGATAGCAACAATTTTGCCTATAGGCCATTCTGACCTGGGTCCATCACTGTCAACTAATACTAGGTCTCCTGGTTTGAGTTGAACTTTATTATAGGGGCTCGAAGCTCCATAGTGGTACTCTAGTAGAGCGGTGAGGTACTCTCGAGTCCACACCTCATTCCACCTTTCAATTACTCTCGAGAGATGTTGGTAACTTTGTACTAAGTCACTCCTGGTTACATGGGAAGGGTTGACGGGGTCCTCTTCTGCCAAAGGTATCAGAGGGCTCAGCAGGCCTCCATGTATTAAATGCGAGGGACTCAGAGGCTCTCTCTGTGAGAAATCATCTGATAGGTAAGTTAATGGGCGATTGTTGACTCGCGCCTCAATTTCCACGACGAGTGTTTGGAGTTCGGAGTAACTAATTTTCTGTCGATGCAAGGTCTTCCTTAAACATTTCTTGACAGTCCCTATCATACGTTCGTAGAACCCACCTTGCCAGGGGGCTCTAGGAGCAATAAATTTCCAGTGGCATTGTCGTCTCTGCAGGACAGACTGCACTTCTGGATGATTCCATATCTCTCGTAGGCAGGCTTCTCCTGCCACAAAATTTGAACCATTATCAGATATCTGAGTTTGGGACAGGATCTGCGAGCTGCAAATCTACGAAAAGCTTGGATGAAGGCTTCGGCACTCATGTCAGAAGTCACTTCTAGATGTACTCCTCGTGTGGTAGCACACGTGAAGAGGCAAATATAAGCTTTCACTGGTATCTTATCTGGAGTGCCAGTGAGAAGTAAGGCTCCTGTGTAATCGACACCAGTGGTCTCAAAGGGACGAAGATGAACTACTCTCTCCTTAGGGAGTGGTGGAGGTCCTGGGTAAGGACACACTCGAGCGTCGTATCATTTGCAGATTACACAGAACTTAATGATTGATTTGACAGTTTGACGACCTTGAGGAAGCCAATATTTCTGTCTGAGGTCGGTGAGAGTGTCTAACACTCCACCATGCAAAGTACCATATTGATGATGGTGTAAAACTAGAAGTTTTGTTATAATGTGGTGACGTGGTAGAAGGATCGGATTCTTTGTATCCAAATCAATTTTTGCATGAAGCAGACGTCCTCCACACCTTAATATATTATGAGTGTTGGTATCATACCAGATACCTAGAGACTTCGTTAATTTATCTGGAAGATTTTCATATTCACTTCCATACGTCTCTTGTTGTGCACGTTTGATCCAGTAGAGGATAGGATTGGGAAACTTATGCTTGATTCCTATCTTAGCAAGAAAGTCAAACATATGTGCTGTCACTCTTAATAACTTACTCACGTTAGAATAATTGTGAGGATTAATAGCTGAGATTCGATGATGTTCTGGGTCTTTCATGGGTGTAGTGATACTGGTCACTATGACTTGTGGTTTCTGTTTGGGCCACTGACCACTAACAAGCCATGAAGGTCCATTGAACCACATCGAAGACTTGATTAGCTGTTTGAATGTTAAACCTCTTGATAAGTAATCTGTAGGATTGTCCTTAGTGGGGACATGTCTGAATTTATATCAAGCAGATAATTCATGAATTTCCCTAACGCGATTACTAACGTAGGGAGTTTTATTGTTGTTATTTCTTACCCATTGTAAGACTGCCTCATTGTCTGACCACACTTAGATTTCACCAAAGTGAATATTATTGAGTGTCTTGGTCAGGCAATGAGCCAATCTTACTCCCACCAGCAATGCAGTTAACTCCATTTGAGGTAAAGATCTCTTCTTGATTGGAGCAACTCTTGCTTTAGATGTGAGTAAAATTGATTGTGCACTATTGACTAAGTAGGCTGCAGCGCCATACGCTTTGCCAGAGGCATCGCAAAAAAACGTGCAAATTTGTGGGAAGTTTTGTCCTGAAGCATTACGAGGAAATTTCAAAACACCTAATTGATTGAAGTCCGTTGTGAGTATTTGCCATTTATCTTGCAACTCAATTGGCAACGGATCATCCCATCCCATATGTTTCTGCCAGCATTCCTGTATTAGGAGTTTGCCCCTTATTAATATAGGACTAAGTAAGCCTAAAGGGTCAAATGGTTGACTGACATACGAGAGTAACTTTCTCATGGTAAGGGATGAATTATTGGTTTGTACTGACTTGACATTCATCTCGTCAGTACCTGTGTTCCATTCCACGCCCTGAACTTTTAATTGATTAGGCACCTGATAACCCGGAAATTCTTTCTCAATTATCTGGTTTAATGATTTATTGTTTGAGGCCCATGATTGTAGTGGCATATTGGCTCCTAATAACTCACGGTTAGCCTCATGGTAAATTTCTACCAATTTGGATTTGTCATCAGTAGTTCCCAGGAAATTGTCGACATACAAGTTGTCACTGATCTCCATTTTATAAGGGCTATTTGACTTCTTCAAATGTGTATCTAATGTGGCTTGAAGTAGAAACGGTGAGGAAGTCGCTCCAAATAGCACTGAGGCAAACCGGTAGGTTATGACATCACTGTCAGGATCCAGGGGATCCTTAATCCAGAGAAATTTGGTGTAATTACGATCCTCCTCTTGCAAGCCTACTCTAAGGAAAGCTTTACTGATATCAGCAGTATAAGCGAAAATACCAGTGCGGAATCGTACAGTACATCATGTAGCCTTTGTGTTAGGCTAGGTCCCGTTTGGAGACATTCATTCAAAGACACACTGTTTGCCTTCACTTTGGCACTACAGTTGAAAACAATACGTATTGGCGTTGTCAATGAATCTTTCACCACAGCGTGATGGGGTAAATAGTGACCTGTTTTTCGGTCATCATTATCAACAACTTCGATGAATTTACTATTGAGTTGTTGTTGAATTAATTGATGATACATGTTCAATTTGTCTGGCTGTTTCTTCAGCCTTATTAATTGAGAGGCTGCCATGAAATAATTAACTGGAAGTTGTGGATGATTCAACTTCCATGGCAGTCTCACCCAGTATTGTTTGTCTTTATAGACAACTGTATCCAGATATTGCTGGTAAGTCCACATATCATCAGGGCTTGGTTTATCAGGGACAATACCTAAAGTGTCTAAAACCCACAGACGATGTACAGGTGGATCAGACTCATTATCTTCAGATATTTCTCTGAAATGTAGGGGTGACTGTTCCAAGCCTAATCACGCCACTATTGAATTGTTAGTTTGTTTGTTGGTTGATGCTGTTTTTTGTTGGAAAAGCACCGGTCCAGTAAGCAATTTGCCTCCAGCAGATGACAACAAATTCGTTCCGTGTTGTCTGGTGCATCCTGTTATGAATTTATAATAATAGTCAGCGCCTATTAGGATACCAACATCTGTGAGGCAGTCAGAATTTATTTTGTGATCTGCTAGCCTCATACGGTTACATTTGAGATATCTCGCAGTGCGAGCTAGTCCTGTGACCTGCAGGTCTGAAGGAAGTTTATCTACTACTACCGCTTGTATTGGACTAGTGGAAGATCCAAGTCTCACTAATACCTTGACTACTTGGTATTCACGAGGTCCACTATTAGTCAAGAACCCAGAAATATTCAGTCTCACACTTGTGACGGTAAAGTAGTGGAGTATGGTGTTCGGCAGTCTTCCACTGGCAGATGTTAATGCTTTGCCACACATAAAGAAAAAAAAGTAAAAAAAAAAGAATGACTGCTTGTTTGATAATCTGTGGTAAGGTAAGGGAAGAGACACAAAACACAATAATAAACAATGACATTTAATAAATCTAAAAAACAAATTGAAATAAAGGCAATTCCTTGGCTGAGTAATGTGCAAGACAACAAGTGAAAAAATAACTGAACATAAAAATGAATTACGTTAACGGGAGGATAAATGACATACAATATAAAAATAGTGCTGGGAATATATGTGCTAGCTATAAACCACTATTTGATCACACGAGGTGAGTCAACTAGGTGTTCGTAGCTTAAGAGCACAAGATATTCTGACTGTAGTGCTGCCAGTCGACCCCGACGTTGCCTTGGCTTGGAACGTGGTTGGAGAAGGACTGAAGTGGCGTGTTCTCGAACGGCCAATGAGAATGCAGGACGGCCGGCAAGTCGGTAGTTCCAGACTGGGAGTAGCAGTTGGCGGGTCGGCGCGGCGACCAGGTGTGCAGGAATGGGGGGAGTTTGCAGGTGCGTGGCTGGTCTTGATATATATGTTTAAGCCACTGTAAAACGTATCTTCAATGTATCTGGGAACGTGATGATAATAAGAAAGAGCAGGCTCAATCTCTAGGAAGAGATTATCGTCACAACTCTCCCCCGAAGCCTGCGGTTCAGGTGAAGTCACGTTCTCGGGAGGTAGAGTGGGAGGTGGAGCAGGATCTACCTCAGTGATGCTGGAGAGGGCGTCTGATATGATGTAGTCAGACTTCTGGGTGTAGCAATCTCCAGGCTGAAATGATGCAGCTGGCAAGCCCATTATAGAAGTAGTCGATGGTTGAGTTGGGCTGGCTGTAGGAAGTGAAGATGGTTGTGGTCCATGTAGATGGTGGTGGACTGAGTACTTTGCAGGTATGGAGCAAAGTGTTGCCTGTTCAGGACGATGAGTAGCTCCTTGTTGCTCGTGGTGTCGTTTATGGTAGTTGGTACGTAGAGTCTCTTCGCCTTGTTGTACCAGGTCACCCACGTTGCCGGTACCACTGGCGTCGATATGGAGGATGGGAGACTTGGTGATATCTGGCGAGGCGAGAGATGTATTAGAATATGATAGAGGAGCACAATTACTGTCCTGAAAGTGATTATGGATGTTAGCAAGGATTTCCGAATTAGAAAGCGCTGTCTCAGTGTCAGTGCTTTCGGAAGAAGCAGGGAAGGTCTCACTGTGGCTGTATGGACCTGTAAAGGTGGAATAGGTGGTTAGCACAGTGGGAGGAACACCATGGTAAAGTTTGAGCAGATTGATCTGGCACAGCTGGGTCTTCCGCCGCCTATCGGGGGTCTCGAGAACGTAGTTGAAGTTGTTCCGGCACTCCTTAACACGATAGGGTCCTGAAAACCTGTTTTGTAAAGGAGAACCTGGGATAGGGAAATAGGCAAGAACTAAGTCTCCCGGTTTAAACTTCCTTACTTGGCAGTGCTGGTCGTAACGAGTCTTCATCCTCTCTTGGGCTTTCTGTAGGTTGTTGCTGGCAAAGGAATGGACCCTCTTAGAATGTGTCGGAGGTTTTGAAGATACTGGGGCACATTCTGATGCTCACTGAAGGTGGCATCACGTAGAGAATCCTTGAGAGTGTACGGCACTTACGTCCGTAGAGCATCTCATAAGGAGATACTCCTAGTGACTCGTTGGGAAGACTTCTGAAAATACACATGATGCGATCAAGTTGCCTATCCCAATCCTTTGAGGTCTCATTACAAAACTTTTAAAGAGGGCCTTGATAGTCTGATGACTACGTTCAAGAAAACCCTGTAAAGCAGGATGATAGGGGCTGGACAGTACCTGTTTGATGTTGAACTCCTCCAGAGTCCGTTTGAAGAGATCACTGGTGAAGTTGGTGCCATAATCGCTCTGAATCTCCCTCGGAAATCCATACTGGGTGAAGATTTTCAGTAAATTCTTCACCACTGTAGCAGCCGTAATATTTTCACTGGAACTGCTAATCGG
>WNGS01143674.1:0-10551 GCA_020271785.1 Procambarus virginalis
CCGCACCAAATTGAAGGCATTTTTGAAATCTAGGTTGATAAGGCCTTTTCGTCTGAGATATTGGCGATGAAGGCTCGAGCTGCCTGGGCTGCCGCCTCACACCCATGTGGAATGCCAAACCCAAGCTGTTTGGGCTTCCAGCATGTTGGGCCGCTGCATCACTAACTGTTCGTGCGGCTGCCTTTGCGACGAGACGCCGGAGAGAATGGCCCACAGCTATTGGCCTGATCCCTCCATCCTTTTTCTTAGAGCACAGAGGGATGCTCCAAAAAAAATATATATATATATTAGATATATAATAATATATATATATTATATATATATATATATAGATATATATTATCTATATATATATAGATATATATATATAGGTATATGTCGTACCTAGTAGCCAGAACACACTTCTCAGCCTACTATGCAAGGCCGATTTGCCTAATAAGGCCACGTTTTCCTGACATTAATAAATTTTCTGTAAATTATTTTCTTATCAAATGATAAAGCTACCCATTTCATTATGTATGAGGTCAATTTTATTTTATTTGGAGTTAAAATAACGTATATACATCACCGAACCTAACCAACCCCTACCTAACCTAACCTAGCCTATCTTTATAGGTAAGGTTAGGTTTAGGTAGCCGAAAAAGTTCTGTTAGGTTAGGTAGGTTAGGTAGTCAAAAAACATTATTTTCATGAAAACTTGGCTTATTAGGCAAATCGGGCCTTTGCATAGTAGGGCTGAGGAAGTGGCGTGTCTGGCTACCTATGTACGACATATATATTATATATATTCTATATATATTGTGACGGTAAAGGGCATAACGCGCAAGCCATATATCACTAATACCTCTTTGACCCGGCCAGGATTCGAACCCATGCCGTCCAGGATCCACCCCTAAACGTACACAGTACAGTGACCACCGCACCCCAATGATCGTGGATCATTGGTGCGGTGGTCACAGTACTTTGTACGTTAGGGGTGATCCTGGACCGCATGGGTTCCGAATCCTGGCCGGGTCAAAGAGTTTCTTAGTGATATATATATATATATATATATATATATATATATATATATATATATATATATATATATAGTATATATAATATATATAATATACTATATATATATGTTCGTACCTACGTAGCCAGAACGCACTTCTTCTCAGCCTAATATGCAAGGCCCGAGTTTGCTAATAAGCCAAGTTTTATGAATTAATGTTTTTCGACTACCTAACATACCTAACCTAACCTAACCTAACTTTTCGGCTACCTAAACCTAACCTCACCGATAAAAGTAGGTAGGTTAGGTTAGGGGTGTGTTAGGTTGTCGGTCATATAACCTACGTAATTTTGAACTCCATAAAAAAATGGACCCTCATACCATAGGAAAATTGGGTAGCTTTAATCATTCATAAGAAAAAGAAATTGAGAAAAATATATTAATTCATGAAAACTTGGCTTATTAGGCAAATCGGGCCTTGCATAGTAGGTAGTAGGCTGAGAAGTGCGTTCTGGCTACTAGGTACGACATATATATATATATATATATATATATATATATATATATATATATATATATATATATTAGGGGTACCACCTCTGGTGCAATTGCAGGGACCCACATCCTCGAAGAAGAAAACAAAGAGCATTCAGAGAAGATCTTGTGGATTCTCACTGAATACTTTATTCTTTTCTTCTCCTACCACCCCTATTATTTTTTGTATGTTTTGTTTTATTTTATTGCAATGCTACAGTTTACAGAGAACACACCCACACACACAAATATATAACAATTAAACAATCAGCGTTCGAAGACCTCGTCCAGCTCCTCGGAGGTTGGGTGCGTACCCAGGATACAGCACGCATTTCCCCTCTGCACTGCGACACTGAGGCGCTGGAATAGGAAACTGGCTGCTCGTGGGTCTCTAGTTTTCCCAATGAGTTCCTCACCAACCTCCTTTAAAAACTTGAGTGCACATTTACCCCAGGCGCCCAGAGTCTCTGAGCCTATCGGCACGAACCTGTAACAACGTTCTAGGTTTCTGTACTTGTGGATTTTCTGGGTCTCCCTGAAGGTGGCTGCCCCACCTCCCTCCGCTGAGCTGTAACGTAAATAGGTATCAGCCAATGTAGATGCACAGGTGTAATCCCATACGACCTGTTTACCTTCCCTCCATGGCTGCAGGGTGACTCCATCTGGGCGTTTTTGGCTGTTGTCAGGTCTGCACAGCTGGGGTTCCCTTTGTGCTGGACACCCAGCTGTAGCCAAACTTCTCTTGATGATGTCATTGACTGCCTCGTGTCTGGCAATCTTTCCCTGTGTCTTACGACAGATGAGACCATGGCTGCCGTATTGGTCTGCCCGTGCCTGGCCGCAAATACACCGGTGCTCGGTGGAGATAGGGGCGGCAAGGCGCAGAGCAACACCAATACTTAGGGCCCGATGATCCAGGCGGGTGCCCAAGGCGGAATTAGGGACTGCCAACAGGAAGTCCCCAGCATGGGGGGCTTGCACAGCTAGGAGACGCGCTCTGTCCTTCTGAGAAGCTACGTCCAGCAATGCTTTGGCGATGTTCTCCACTATAGGGCTATCCCATTTGGCCTGTTTACCGTCGTTTGGACAAGTTGGTCGGGTGTGTGAATTGGCGAGTGTGTCCCACCGACCAGCTCCTTCCACAAATTTGGGATCACGAATCCCAATGGAGTTCCTTAGGTATTCTGGTAGTATTTCCTTCACTAATTCACTTGTAGCACTGGTCGAGGATAAGAATGCCGGCAATGCTAACTGTGTCGCCTTGCGAATACCTATACCCCCGAGTCTAACTGGGAGCGTTGCTTGGTCCCACTGGTCATCTTGCAGGGAGAGGTTTAACACTTTCATAGTTATTGTCTTTAGGAGTGAATCGTATTCCGTTAATTTTGGGCTGTCAAAAGAAGGAGCACACCTGAGGAAATAGGTAAGTCTGGGCAAGGCCAGGCACCTTGTAAGAAGGTACAACGCATCATGAGCATCCAAAGCCCCTATTCGCGCCTCCATCCTCCTCAGGTCTTTAAGCTTTTCTTCGAGGACTACCTCAATGGCGTTCGAGCCCAGAGGTGCCCCTAGCAGCACACTGTCGGTGGGAGCGATCACTTGGGCTCCTGGCAATAAGATTTGTACTGCATTTATGATTGATTGGTTGGACGAGATGATTTCACACTTTGATGGATTTAGTGTAAGGCCTAACTCCTCTCCCCTAGATTTCACTAGCTGAAGATCTCCTAGTAGGGATTCCTGTGTCCCTGCCAGGGTGCCATCGTCCAGGAACCAGATGTTGAATTCGCTGGACAACCTACTTGTGACCTCCTTAGCTGCCATGCAGAAAAGAAAAGGGGCAAGTGGGTCTCCCTGCTGGACACCTTCTGCGGAAACAACTTCATGTTCCCCAAACAACAGTGTCGATTCCCTACTGTACCCTGCTGAAACGAAAGGAAGTAGACAAGGAAAGCTGGTTCGAACTGCTTCCAGTACCACATCCCTTTTTACCTGGTTGAAGGCATTTTTAAAGTCTAATTTAATTAATGCCTTATTCACTGGGAGGTCCTTGATATAGGCTCGTGCTGCATGAGCTGCTGCTTCACAGCCATGGGGGACACCAAAACCTAGTTGATGGGGTCGAAGCATCGTTGCAGCGTCTATGCTGATTTTTCTGACAGCTGCCCTAGCAACAAGGCGCCGAAGTGTGTTGCCCACGGCAATGGGTCTGACTCCACCATCCTATATATATATATATATATGGCTGCTTTCTCAGCCATTACCCTGAGACATCTTGGCCTCACCGTACCAAGACTCAACCATATTCACCGTGAATACACCAAGCAGACGTGGGAGTGGCCGGAAGTGCCTACGGTGTACCATCTATGTGAAAACTTATCAAAACAGGTGGGTTGGCAGTGTGGAGTCATGGAGGCTGGAGTGAGGAGCCAGGATGGACCCTGTAGGCCTCCCATAGTGAGGGGAGGTGGGGGTGAGTGAGGGGTGTTGTGTGGTCAGGAGAGAGAGGTGCGGGTTACGTGTGTGCCAAATAGTGTTTTGTGTTTTTCTTTTTTGAAAGTTTTGAAAGTTTTGTTGAACAAGCTACGTTGTCAGCGATAATTGGCGCAACATATCTATCATATTGTGAGTACATCACACGTGCAGTGAGTCAGATTACAAGTGTATGATTCATTCATCATTGTGCAGTGATATACGGGGAATTATACCAGTGTTAGTGTCGCCCTGACCCCGCCCCCCACCCAGCGCCCAGGCCGGGAAGTACCTGCTCTCCCCCTCCTTCCCCACCCCACCACGTCGCCTCCCCACCCACGAGGCCACCTTGCCACCCGCCCATAGATGCCGGGAGGCTCCCATGTGTGTCTATGCCACCCACCCACCTATTGTATACCCACATATTGTGTAGTGGGTGTATACCCACACTTTGTATAAGAGGTGGTATATGTATTACCACTCATCTGAGTAGTGAGTGCCACGGCCAGCTGATCATGCCCCCAGCCTCCAACCGCCGCCCACCCTCCAGTCTCCACCCGCCGTCCACCCTCCCGCCTAGTGCCCGCCCAGCGCCCGC
Organism: Procambarus virginalis; assembly: GCA_020271785.1. Classification (NCBI taxonomy): domain Eukaryota; kingdom Metazoa; phylum Arthropoda; class Malacostraca; order Decapoda; family Cambaridae; genus Procambarus; species Procambarus virginalis. The sequence continues at coordinate 4,602 of WNGS01143674.1, forward strand.
CCATGTCGCAGCTCTCAATAGCCAGCCAGGCTTCTCCAAGCCAAGATGAGCCACCAAGCAGGGGTAGACAAGGCAGATGTCAGACGTGTGACAGGGTATGCCTTATCCGGTCGAGTGACGGTAATGTGCGCAATCATTACCACAACGGAGCCAGGTGTTTGGGTTCTGGGCGCCCTCCCAGGGAGAACACCAATCAACAGCCCACACCGCCCGTCAGGCAAAACACCTCCCAGACCTTCATTCCCACGGAAAATTTATTAGAGGCTATCAAAGCAACATCAACCAGAACCTTGCAACACATCCCTAAAGCAGCCCGCCCCCACGCAGCAGCCAAATTATCTGCCCTCCTGAGAAAGGTCAACGACTCTCCTGGAACGACCCAAGCATGGCACAACCTCCTACTGTTTGGCAATATATGTCTAGCCACCCCTGCAAGGAGAGACAAAACCTTAGCTGCCTCAATCATCAAAGCTATAAATGATTTTCCCAGGGAGGACAACCAGGTGCGCCTTTCCACTCGCGCGAGAAACACCCACGGCAGGAAGAGCAACAGTGCCATATCCGAGACATCAAAAATCAGAACATCAGTCACCAAGAAAATAGAAGAAGGAAACACTATTGGCGCAATAAGAGTCATCACCAGTGAGGACTCAATTGCCGATAGAGATGCCGCAACAGCTCAAGCCCTAAGGGAGAAACACCCTGCCAGGGCTCCGAGTGAGGACGACATTGTACAAGTGGGGGCTACCGGAGCAGAACCTCTCTGGGTGGCTGAATCTGTGGTCCATAAAGCAGCCATGTCCTTCCCAACCGGATCAGCAGGTGGGTTCACAGGACTAAAACCCAACCACCTCAAGCAAATGCTCAACCCTGCACTGGGTGACATTGCAAAGAACCTCTTGGTGGAACTAACCAGATTCACCAACACATGTCTAGCTGGCAACATACCACCGTCCATAAGACCTATTTTTTTGGAGCATCCCTCTGTGCTCTAAAGAAAAAGGATGGAGGGATCAGGCCAATAGCTGTGGGCAATTCTCTCCGGCGTCTCGTCGCAAAGGCAGCCGCAAGAACAGTTAGTGATGCAGCGGCCAACATGCTGAAGCCAAAACAGCTTGGGTTTGGCATTCCACAAGGGTGTGAGGCGGCAGCCCATGCAGCTCGAGCCTTCATCGCCAATATCACAGACGAAAAGGCCCTTATCAAGCTAGATTTCAAAAATGCCTTCAATTTGGTGCGGAGGGATGCTGTACTCCGTGCGGTTCATAGTCATTTCCCTTCCCTCTACCCTTTCGTACATTCATGCTACAGTATGGATCTTAAGCTACTTTTTGGCGAACATGAAATTGACTCGCGGGAAGGCGTCCAACAGGGTGACCCCCTTGCTCCTCTCCTTTTCTGCTTAGTCATCAAACAAGTCACAGAGGTCCTGTCCAGCGAGCTTAACATCTGGTTCTTGGATGATGGTACCCTAGCTGGTTCCCAAGACTCCCTCCTGGAGGACATCAGAAAAATCCAGGAGCAAGGTGCAGTTTTAGGCCTCACCCTGAACCCTTCTAAATGTGAAATAATATGTTCCAACCAGGGCATCGTAGAGAGAATAGAGGGTCTTCTGCCAAACATCCATAAAACTAAACCTGAAGACAGCACACTCCTAGGAGCTCCCCTGGGGTTGAAAGCCATCGATGAGGTCCTTGATAAGAAAATCGCCGACCTTAAGAGGATGGATGGGAGGATTGAGGATATTGATGCTCATGATGCACTCTACCTCATCACCAGATGTCTGTCCCTCCCCAGGTTAACCTACTTTCTGAGGTGTTCACCATCTTACAGTAGCCAAAAACTAAGTGAGTATGACCGGTTACTGAAATCAATGCTAGAAAAAGCCCTTAACCTCTCTTTTGATGACCTGCAGTGGAAACAAGCCTCTCTTCCCGTAAGACTTGGGGGCCTCGGAGTTCGAACAGCAACGCAAATCGCTGTTCCAGCCTTCCTGTCCTCCTTATCAGCATCCGACGACCTTGTGAAGGAAATTCTACCTGCCCACTTACATCAGCTGGCAGGTGTACATGATCCCAATTTTACACGCTGTGCCACAGAGTGGGCCTCTCGTGCAGGCCCATCACCTCAACCACCATCCCAAAAGCCCACAGGCAATCCAGCTGGGATGGCCCCATTGTAGACAAAGTTGCTGCAGAGTGCCTGGGTGCTGCATCAACACAGCACGACATTGCTCGCCTCACAGCAGTAGCAGCCCCTCATGCAGGGGATTTCCTGTTAGCAACCCCAATGTCGGCAACTGGCACGCGTCTCACACCACACGCCCTCCGAATTGCTGTGGCCCTCCGCCTTGCTGCCCCAATCCACACCAGATATAGGTGTATTTGCGGCGAGGTGGTGGCTGAGGTACGGCCACCATGGCCTACTCTGCCAAAGCACGGGAGGATGGCACTCGAGGCACAGTGAAGTTAACGACATCATCAAGAGGAGCCTCACCACAGCTGGATGCCCAGCCGAGAGAGAGCCTCGTTACCTAACGCCCCGTAACTCTGATGCTCTTATTGGTCGCCCGGATGGTATCACAGTGAACCCCTGGAAGAATGGCAAGCAGTTGGTATGGGACTACACGTGCGTATCAACCCTGGCTAACACCTACATTGACCTCAGTGTTGCACAACCAGGTGGCGCTGCCACCCACAGGGAAGCAGCCAAATCCCGTAAGTATAGAGAACTTGATCACCACTACAATTTTGTCCCCATTGCTTCTGAGACACTCGGCGCCTGGGGTAAAAGTGCTACCAGTTTTTTGAAGGAACTGGGTTCTAGGCTCATTGAAACAACAAGGGACCCTAGAGCTGCCAGCTTTCTTTTCCAGCGCCTCAGCGTGGCGATACAGAGGGGAAATGCGCACTGCATCCAGGGTTCCTGCCCGCCATCTGAGGAGCTGGAGGAACTCGACAACCTATGATAACCATCTTTGTAACCTATATGTAACTCCTTTTTGTAACACAGTTCAAATAAAGCAAATATATATGTGTACATACAAAGAATGGGGGTGGTAGGAGAAGAAAATATTAGTGTTCAGTGAGAAACCACAAGGTCTCCTCTGAATACGTTTTATTTTCTTCTCCGAGGCTATGGGTCCCCACATTGGCACCAGAGGTGGTACCCTCACAAACTTTATATATATATATATATATATATATATATATATATATATATAATATATATATATATAATATAATATTATATATATATATATATATTATATATAACAAAAACTCACACCCCAGAAGTGACTCGAACCCATACTCCCAGGAGCAACGCAACTGGTATGTACAGGGATGCCTTAAACCACTTGACCATCCGACCGGACAAAAGGAAGTGATAGCCTGAGCTATATGAACCACTTCCCCGCCGGCACCTGGATGGTTATCTTGGGCATAGCATTTTATCAAATCACCTCTTTTTTTTTTTGGGGGGGGGGGGCAACACGTGCAGAACACACAAATGCAAACAAGCCTGAATGGTCCCAGGACTAGATACAACTGAAAACTCACACCCCAGAAGTGACTCGAACCCATACTCCCAGGAGCAACACAACTGGTATGTACAGGGATGCCTTAAACCACTTGACCATCACGACCGGACAAAAGGAAGTGATAGCCTGAGCTATATGAACCCACTTCCCCCGCCGGCACCTGGATGGTTATCTTGGGCATAGCATTTTATCAAATCACCTCTTTTTTTTGGGGGGGCAACACGTGAGGAACACAAATGCAAACAAGCCTGAATGGTCCCCAGGACTAGATACAACTATCTAGATATGATATGAACCCATATCTAACCCATATCTAACTAGATATGGGTTCGAGTCACTTCTGGGGTGTGAGTTTTTCAGTTGTATCTAGGTCCTGGGGGACCATTCAGGCTTGTTTGCATTGTGTTCCGCACGTGTTGCCCCCCCAAAAAAGAGGTGATTTGATAAAATGCTATGCCCAAGATAACCATCAGGTGCGGCGGGGAAGTGGTTCATATAGCTCAGGCTATCACTTCCTTTTGTCCGGGTTGTGATGGTCAAGTGGTTTAAGGCATCCCTGTACATACCAGTTGCGTTGCTCCTGGGAGTATGGGTTCGAGTCACTTCTGGGGTGTGAGTTTTCAGTTGTATCTAGTCCTGGGGACCATTCAGGCTTGTTGCATTTGTGTTCCTCACGTGTTGCCCCCCAAAAAAGAGGTGATGTGATAAAATGCTATGCCCAAGATAACCATCCAGGTGCCGGCGGGAAGTGGTTCATATAGCTCAGGCTATCACTTCCTTTTGTCTGGTCGTGATGGTCAAGTGGTTTAAGGCATCCCTGTACATACCAGTTGCGTTGCTCCTGGGAGTATGGGTTCGAGGTCACTTCTGGGGTGTGGGTTTTCAGTTGTATCTAGTCCTGGGGACCATTCAGGCTTGTTTTGCATATATATATATATCATATATATATATATATATATATATATATATATATATATATATATATATGTATATATATATATATATATATATATATATATATATATATATATATATATATAATATATATATATATATAATATATATATACTAAATAATCTCACACCCCAGAAGTGACTCGAACCCATCTCCCAGGAGCAACGCCAATCTGGTATGTACAGAGACACTTAAAACCACTTGACCATCACGGACGGACAAAGTGAAGTGATAGCCGAGAGCTATTTGAACCACTTCCCACGGCACCGGATGGTATATCTTGGGCATAGCATTGTTCAAATCACCTCATTTTTGGTGGGCAACACGTGAGTGAAACACAAATGCGAACAAGCCTGAAATGGTCCCAGGACTATATGCGAACTGAAAAACTCACACCCCAAAGTGACTCGAACCATACTCCCAGGAGCAACTGCAACTGGTATTAGGGTACGCCTTAATCCAACTTGACCCATCACGACGGACATAATGAAGTGATAGCCTGAGCTATTGAACCACCCCAGCCCGGCACCGGATGTTAATCTTGGATAGCATTTTACAAATCACCTCATTCTTTGGGGCAAACGTGATGGAACACAAATGCGAACAAGCCTGGAATCGGTCCCAGGACTGATATGCAATTGAAAACGTCCACCCAGAAGTGCATCACTCGAACCCATACTCCCAGGAGCAACGCAACTGGTATGTACGAGACGCCTTAAACCAATTACCATCACGAGTCCGGACATAAAGGAAGTGATAGCCGAGCTATTTGAACCACCCACCGCCGGCACCGCGATGGTTATCTTGGCAGTATAGCATTTTACAAATCACCTCATTCCTGCTATGCTATGCTATGCTATGCCCAAGATAACCATCCGGGTGCCGGCGGTGGGGTGGTTCAAATAGCTTCGGCTATCACCTCATTATGTCCGGTCGTGATGGTCAAGTGGTTAAGGCGTCTTGTACATACCAGTTGCGTTGCTCCTGGGAGTATGGGTTCGAGTCACTTCTGGGGTGTGAGTTTTCATTCGCATATAGTCCTGGGGACCATTCAGGCTTGTTCGCATTTGTGTTCCTCACGTGTGCCCCAAAGAATGAGGTGATTTGGTAAAATGCTATACCCAAGATATCCATCCGGGTGCCGGCGGTGGGGTGGTTCAAATAGCTTCGGCTATCACCTCATTATGTCCGGTCGTGGATGGTCAAGTGGTTTAAGGCATCTTGTACATACCAGGTGCGTTGCTCCTGGGAGTATGGGTTCGAGTCACTTCTGGGGTGTGAGTTTTCATTCGCCATATAGTCCTGGGGACCATTCAGGCTTGTTCGCATATATATATATATATATATATATATATCTATATATATATATATATATATATATATATATATATGTATATATATATATATATATGGGTTCGAGTCACCCCAGAATTGACTCGAACCCATACTCCAAAC
>WNGS01143697.1:0-11021 GCA_020271785.1 Procambarus virginalis
GATTGTGACGATAATCTCTTATCAAGATTTAGCCTGCTATTTCTGCGAATCACTCCGTCCTCATCAATACACAAGCGTTTTGTAGTGGCTAAACGTATATATGTTAGCCACACGTACCAGCAACTCCCTCCTCTCCCCCCCACTGCTGCACCTGGTCGACGCGCCGAACCCTTCACGGCCTAACGAGCGCTTGCGGCCATCCAGCTTCCTCATTGGCCGCCAACCAACACTCCACTCTCCGCTCCCCGCCAATCACAAGACCTCACCAGTTATTGTTGGAGTCCCTTGCGTTTCTGCCAGCCAGAATATTGTGTGCTCGCAAGCTGTGAACTCCTAAGTGACTCACTCTGTGTGTGTCAAATAGAGGTTCATAGTTAGTGCATATATTCCAGCATTCATATTTTACTTACTTTTGTATATCAATTCTCCTCCCCATTAACGTAATCTATTTTCATGTTTATATTGTTTATTTTTTTTGCCAGTAAGCCAAGATTTTGCATTTATTTCAATTTGTGTTTTTTTTTATTAAAATCCATATTTTTTTATTATTGCTTTAGTCTTTCAAACCTTACCACAGATTACCAATCACGCAGTCATTTTTTTTTTCTCTTTTTTTTTCCTTTTCTTTTTTTTATATTTATATGTGGCCCAGCACTGACACCTGCTAGTTGGAAGACTGCCGACCACCATTTCCACCCGTTACCGTCACATATAAATGGGGGCCTGTCCACGAGCCACTATTAATGGAGATCTGTCCACGAGCCACTATAAATGGGATCTGTCCACGGAGCTTCACTCAGGTATTGGTAATTGTGGTAAGCGCACTTGGCTCTTATTTCCCTTGCTTCCATTATTCACATTAATCTTTTTTATTTTATATGGTGCTGTGTATATTGTACATTACGGGAATAGCATATGGTGAGAGTGAGACAACTTTGGATTACGTGGTGACTGTAGGCCGCAGTCATACTCTTAATTGGTCGTCTCCCCCTCCGTGTTATCCTCCGTGTTTAACATCTTTGTCCCCCAATATTTCTCACTTTTTGACAGATTATCACATAGGTACCCTGGTACTGTGGTCTGTCTCCGGGTCAATAGCACCCAAGTCCTGCAATCCGACTCTAGGAGGAAAAAGAGGGCTTTAGATCCTCTAGCACGAACTATTATTGGCGAATTGGGACCTCGCCGATAGTTCTCGTCACCAGTTGACACTCGCACCCCTACTCGTCGGTCAGACTGATGGTATTTACCAAAGGTAGGGAATTGGCGTTCTTTCTTTTGAGCACAAAGTTCGCTAATTCTGTAAATACCATATTCAATTTCAGTGGGTACCATTGCTTATGTTCTATAGTGACTTGGCAAGGTATGACTACATTTTTTGGACTACCTCATTTATTTTGAAGCCATTTAGTGTTTCACTTGTATTTTAAAATTAGTTTTCACTAATTAGTAGGATTTTCTTGCCTTTATCCTCCCATAGTGAGTACCAGGTACAAGATTTCCTGCGACCTTATTCATTTACCATCTTGAATTTACTTTAATTATTATATTCCCCACAGGATAGGTATCAGTTGCCACGTTTCCTGTTTTTGACACTCGCCATATTCTCACTATATTCATCTCCTTTGTTTTGCTATATTTTCACCATGTTCCGCTTACAAGCTTTCATAGCAAATCCAGAAGTGAAATAGGGACCTTACGTCACGCTAAGAGTCGATTTGTAACTCTTGCACATGAGTATCACTTAAAGTTCCTGATGGAGCCAACAAATTTGCCATTAATAATATGATACTGGATCACCTTGCTGAGGAAGATATTATAGATTCTTCTACTCATGAACAGTACATTATTTCAGATAAAGATGACTTGAGAGCGATAAAGCTCAAATTGGAACTTGCCAAGATCGAGCTACAGCAACAACAAGAAGCAGCTGCAAGCAGAGCGTGAAGCTGCAATCAGAGAGCGTGAAGCTGCCCTCAGAAAGAAACAAGCGTGAAGCTGCATCAGAGAGCAAGCTGCCCTCAGAAAGAAGAACAAACGCGTGAAGCTGCCCTCAGAAAGGAAGAAGCTGCCAAGAAGAAAGTGAAGGGAGGCCCTACTCCAAAGAGCAAGAACGTGAGTTGGCCTTATACAACAGCGACTCGAGATACAACGGGAACACGACCAACGACAGGCAGAAGCAATGCTAGAATGTCGTACCGAGAACTCACGAGGGACGCTGCACACCAGCTCAACTCCAACAAGCGGCAGCTAGTCTTCCTCCCAGTTTCAATATCTCCCATGCAAGTAAGTTAATGCCCCCGTTCCTCGAAACGGAGGTTGATGTGTTCTTTACCACTTTTGAGACCCTTGCTGTTCAACTTAATTGGCCTGACGACCAATGGGCTACCCTTCTCAGAGTACATTTAACAGGTAGAGCAGCAGTCACACTCAGCACTTTGGCTTCGGAAAACGACTACACCACCCTGAAACAAGCTGTGTTGGACGCCTACCTTCTCTCCACCGAAAGCTATCGACGAAAGTTTCGTGACTACGTCAAGGCAAGTACCACCACCTTCTTAGAATTTGCTAACACCAAACAAAGATATTTCATGAAATGGCTGGAGGCAGCACATGTCTCTACTTTTTCAGAACTTGTCAACCTCATACTGGTTGAAGATTTTGAGACGTGTACCTCCTCCTGTCCGCCTATACTTAGCAGACAAGGAAGAGACGGATTAGTGAAGTGTGCGAAGTCAGCTGACACTTACAGCCTCATCCACCGGCTGACTCCAGATCCTACCAGCAAGAAGTCTTGGTACAGTTACGAGAAAGCGAGCCCAGATCAAGGTACCTCTCAACTGTACTGCAGGTATTGTCGATTATATGGACACACCATTGACAAATGTGGTAAGTCCCAATTAAAGGTAACGTCGAACCCCCTAAGTCTAAAACTACTCACCCTAAGTCCGGTAAGCCTGTAATGAATGTTGGTGTTCATGCTAATGATCTCTCTCTCTTTACCAAGCATCTATATCCAGGAACTATCTCTACCCACGGTTCAGATTCAGAGGGACGTTTCGGACTTAAGATCCTAAGGGACACAGCGGCTCTACAATCGATCGTTTTGAAATCGGCTGTGCCCAACGTCGCCTACACAGGAGAGACTGTGTTCATCACTGACCTTACTGCTACAACTCCTTATCCACTTGCCCGAGTTTACCTGGATTGTCCCTTCGTGACCGGTGAAGTCCAAGTCGCCGTCAGGGAAAAGCCTTTTCCCATGCCTGGAGTGCAACTTCTCCTGGGCAACGACTTGGCAGAAGACCAACAACCAAACAACCTGATCGTCAAGGACATATCCAAGGTAAGCAACTCTGTGGTGGATAACCCGATTTTTGAACATTTCCCAGTAAAGGTTCAAGAGAGTGATGAAGGTTCTCCTCCTGTTATGGTGACCACCCGTGCTCAAGCTGCACGTCCACAGCCAGCCGACTCTACTGCTACCGCTGTCCCTCAGGACCCTTCGAAACTACCCCCTAACCTGACCGCGGTGGAGTTCCGTAAGTTACAGAGAGATGATCTTACATTGACACCATTATTCTTTCAGGCTGAAACCCAATCCGACAGTGTTCCTGGGTTCTTTATGGAGAACGAAATACTCTATCGCAGGTATAGACCCAGTAAACTGAAGGACGAGGACGATTGGGCAAACGTTGAACAACTAGTGATTCCACCAGCCTGCGGCCCACGATTCTACACCTGGCCCACGGCGCTTTGTCACACTATGGGTTCAACAAGACTTACCATGGAATTCGACAAGACTACTACTGGCCAGGTATGGTAAACGACGTCAAAACTCATGTCAAATTATGCCACGTGTGTCAGTTAGCCGGGAAACCGAACGTTTCCATTCCCAGAGCACCACTGATACCCATCCAGGTGCCTGAGGAACCGTTCCACAAGCTCATTATCGACTGCGTTGGTCCTTTGCCTCGGACCAGTGCAGGCAACTCATATATCTTAACCATCCTGTGTCCTACCACCAGATTTCCGATAGCAGTTCCAGTAAAAATATTACAGCTGCTACAGTGGTGAAGAATCTACTGAAAATCTTCACCCAGTATGGATTTCCGAGGGAGATTCAGAGCGACTGTGGTACCAACTTCACCAGTGATCTCTTCAAACGGACTCTGGAGGAGTTCAACATCAAACAGGTACTGTCCAGCCCCTATCATCCTGCTTCACAGGGTTCTCTCGAGCGTAGTCATCAAACCATCAAGGCACTCTTAAAAAATTCTGTAATGAGACCTCAAAGGATTGGGATAGGCAAATTGATCTCATTTTGTGTATTTTCAGAAGTCTTCCCAACGAGTCACTAGGAGTATCTCCTTATGAGATGCTCTACGGACGTAAGTGCCGTACACCTCTCAAGGCTTTCAAGGATTCTCTACGTGATGACACCTTCAGTGAGCATCAGAGTGTGCCCCAGTATCTCCAAAATCTCCGACACATTCTAGAGAGGGTCCATTCCTTTGCCAGCAACAACCTACAGAGAGCCCAGGAGAGGATGAAGACTCGTTACGACCGGCACTGTAAAGTAAGGAAGTTTACACCAGGAGACTTAGTGCTTGCCTATTTCCCTATCCCAGGTTCTCCTTTACAGAACAGGTTCTCAGGACCCTACCGTGTTAAGGAGTGCCGGAACAACTTCAACTACGTTCTCGAGACCCCCGATAGGCGGCGGAAGACCCAGCTGTGCCACATTAATTTACTCAAGCCCTACCATGGGGTTCCTCCCACTGTGTTAACCAATTTCACCTCATTTACAGGTCCATACAGCCACAGTGAGACCTTCCCTGCTTCTCCTTCCGAGAGCACTGACACTGAGACAGCGCTCTCTAACTCGGAAATCCTTACTAACCTTCAACATCATTTTCAGGACGATAATAGTGCTCCACTAATCAAACTCGTCAGAGAATATCAAGAGTTGTTTCGAGATGACCCCCAAGAGTGTACTGTAACTCGGCATGACATCCAACTGCTACCTGACACCCAGCCGATTCGCCAACCATTCTACCGAATCAGCCCGAGCAAAACGGAAGTCATGCGGGCTGAGGTACAGTATCTCTTGGACCATGGACTGGCTACCCCCTGTGAGTCCCCCTGGGCCTCACCATGCATCCTGGTACCCAAACCTCACGGCAAAATCCGTCTGTGTACGGATTATAGGAAGTTGAACCAGGTCACAGTGAAGGACGCCTACCCAATACCCAGGGTAGACGACATTCTGGATGCCATTGGTAATGCCCGCTACCTGTCTCAGGTAGACCTACTAAAGGGCTACTACCAGGTGAGTTTAACGGAGCGAGCTAAGGTACTGTCCGCCTTTATAACCCCCTTTGGTCTCTACAGGTACAATCGCCTTCCCTTTGGACTCTGCAATGCCCCAGCCACCTTTCAGAGAGCTGTCAACCGCGTCATCCAGGGCTTGGAAAACACCTATGCCTATTTGGACGACATTGTGGTAGCATCCAACACCTGGAGCGAACACCTGCTCCAGCTACAACGATTGTTCTACAAGCTCCTGAAAGCCGGCCTCACCATCAATTTGGGCAAGTCCACCTTCGCGAAAGGTAAAGTGCGGTACCTGGGTCATGTTATAGGGAGTGGCAACCTGGCTCCGTTAAACATTCACATTCGAGCAATCCAACAGTATCCACAGCCTACTACCAGGAAGCAGCTCCTGCGCTTCCTTGGTCTTGCTTCCTATTACCGTAGGTTTGTGAAGAATTTTAGCACTGTTGCAACCCCATTAATCACCTTAACCAGTCCCAAGCAACGGTATAATTGGACCAGAGAGCAAACCGTTGCATTCGAACAACTCAAATTCCTCCTCTGTTCTAATCCCATTCTCGCCTCACCAGATATCAAGAAGCCTTTCATCCTCCATGTCGACGCCAGTGGTACCGGCATCGGAAGTGTCAATGCAGCAGCGAGGCGAGGAGGTTCTACCTGTCAGCTACTACAGTTGCAAGTTGAAGCCTCATCAGAAGAACTACAGTACTATAGAGAAGGAACTCCTGTCCATCGTCCTGAGCTTACAACACTTTGCACCATATCTGCACGGTGCTAGGTCCACTACCATCTATTCGGACCACAACCCTCTGAGATTTTTACATCAAGCCCAATTTAATAACCAACGTCTGCTGCGATGGGCTTTATATCTTCAAGGCTTCAACTTAAAGATCCGCTACATCAAGGGGCCTGATAACATCATCGCTGATGCCCTCTCCAGAGTGCATGAGGTAGAGGCAGCTCCACCTCCCACTCTACCTCCAGTGGACGTGATTCACCCGAAACGGCAGGCTTCGGGGGAGAGTTGTGACGATAATCTCTTATCAGAGATTTAGCCTGCTATTTCTGCGAATCACGCCTGTCCTCATCAATATACAAGATACGTTTTGTAGTGGCTAAACGTATATGTTAGCCACACGTACCAGCAACTCCCTCCTTCCCCCCCACTGCTGCACTTGGTCGACGCGCCGAACCCTTCAACGGCCTAACGAGCGACTTGCGACCATCCAGCTTCCTCATTGGCCGCCAACCAACACTCCACTCCGGCTCCCCGCCAATCACAAGACCTCACCAGTTATTGTTGGAGTCCCTTGCGTTTCTGCCAGCCAGAATATTGTGTGCTCGCAAGCTGTGAACTCCTAAGTGACTCACTCTGTGTGGTCAAATAGAGGTTCATAGTTAGTGCATATATTCCAGCATTCATATTTTACTTACTTTTGTATATCAATTCTCCTCCCCATTAACGTAATCTATTTTCATGTTTATATTGTTTATTATTTTTGCCAGTAAGCCAAGGTTTTGCATTTATTTCAATTTGTGTTTTTATTGTTATTAAAATCCATATTTTTTATTATTGCTTTTAGTCTTTCCAACCTTACCACAGATTACCAAATCACGCAGTCATTCTTTTTTTTTCTCTTTTTTTTTCCTTTTCTTTTTTTTATATATTATATGTGGCCCAGCACTGACACCTGCTAGTTGGAAGACTGCCGACCACCATTCCCAACTCGTTACCGTCACAACTGTAAGAAAGTACGAGAACGGATTGGTACCGGGAGTGGTCAACCCACTCAAATGTTACACCATTAATTTGTATTTCTTCATTTTCTCTTCGCCTTTGATGACAATATGCTTTTGTCTTTTAAGGAGAGAGTGAAGCCACGTTCAACACACTTCCTTCCAAGGAGTTCAAAGGCAATACTGTCACTATGGTGGTGTGTCCACTCACAGGATGAGTGACGCTGTCCAATACTGTCACTATGGCGGTGTGACCACTCACAGGATGAGTGACGCTGCTCAATACTGTCACTATGGCGGTGTGTCCACTCACAGGATGAGTGACGCTGCCCAATACTGTCACTATGGCGGTGTGACCACTCACAGGATGAGTGACGCTGTCCATTACAGTCACAATGGCGGTGTGTCCACTCACAGGATGTGTGACGCTGCCCAATACTGTCACTATGGCGGTGTGTCCACTCACAGGATGAGTGACGCTGTCCATTACAGTCACTATGGCGGTGTGTCCACTCACAGGATGAGTGACGATGTCCATTACAGTCACTATGGCGGTGTGTCCACTCACAGGATGAGTGACGCTGTCCATTACAGTCACTATGGCGGTGTGTCCACTCACAGGATGAGTGACGCTGTACATTACAGTCACTATGGCGGATTGTCCACTCACAGGATGAGTGACGCTGTCCATTACAGTCACTATGGTGGTGTGTCCATTCACAGGATGAGTGAAGCTGTCCATTACAGTCACTATGGCGGTGTGTCCATTCACAGGATGAGTGACGCTGTCCATTACAGTCACTATGGTGGTGTGTCCATTCACAGGATGAGTAGCGCTGACCAATACTGTCACACTATCGGTGTGTTCAATCAGAGGATGAGTGGCGCTGCCCAATACTGTCACGATAGTGGTGTGTCCACTCACAGGATGAGTGGCGCTGCCCAATACTGTCACCTTAGCGGTGTCCACTAACAGGATGAGTGGCGCTGCTCAATACTGTCACTGTGGCGGTGTATTCTCTCATGGGATGAGTGGCGCTGTCCAATACTGTCACAATTGTGGTGTGTCCATTCATAGGATGAGTGGCGCTGCCCAATACTGTCACTATGGTGTGTGTCCACTCACAGGATGAGTGGCGCTGCCCAATACTGTCAATATGGTGGTGAGACCACTCACAGGATGAGTGGCACTGCCCAATACTGTCACTATGGTGTATGTCCACTAACAGGATGAGTGGCGATGTCCAATACTGTCATTATGGCGGTGTGTCAACTCACAGGATGAGTGGTGCTGCCCAATATGTCACTATGGCGGCCCCTGCAAAAAAAAATAAGTATTGCGATGTGTCCACTCACAGAATGAGTTGCGCTGCCCAATGCTCTCATGATGGCGGTGTGTTTACTCACAGGATGAGTGACGCTGCCCATTACTTTCAATCTGGCACTGTGTCCACTCACAGGATGAGTGACGCTGCCCAGTACTGTTACTGCGGCGGTGTGTCCACTCACAGGATGAGTGGCGCTGACTATACTCTCACTATGTCAGTGTGTTCACTCACAGGATGAGTGACGCAGCCAAATACTGTCATTATGGTGGTGTGTTCACTCACAGCATAAGTGGCGCTGCCCGATACTGTCACTTTAGCGGGGTCCACTGACAGGATGAGTGGCGTTGCCCAATACTGTCACTATTGCGGTGTGTATACTCACAGGATGAGTGGCGCTTCCCAATAGTGTCACTATGGCAGTGTGTCCATTCACAGGATGAGTGGCGCTGCCCAATACTCTCACTATGGGGTTGTGTTCACTCACAAGATGAGTAGCGCTGCCCAATACTTTCATTCTGGCAGTGTGTTCACTCACAGGATGAGTGGCGTTGCACAATACTGTCACAATAGTGGTGTATTCACTCACAGGATGAGTGGCGATGCCCAATACTGTCACTATGGCGGTGTGTTCACTCACAGGATGAGTGGCACTGCCCAATACTGTCACTATGGCGGTGTGTTCACTCACAGAATGAGTTGCACTGCCCTATACTGTCACTATGGCGGTGTGTCCACTCACAGGATGAGTGGCGCTGCCCAATACTGTCACTTTGGCAGTGTCCACTCACAGGATGAGTGGCGCTGCTCAATACTGTCACTATGGTGGTGTGTCCACTGATAGGATGAGTGGCGATGCCCAATACTGTCACTATGGTGGTGTGTCCACTCACAGGATGAGTGGCGCTGCTCAATACTGTCACTATGGTGGTGTATCCACTGACAGGATGAGTGGCGATGCCCAATACTGTCACTATGGCGGTTTGTCCACTCACAGGATGAATGGTGCTGCCCAATACTGTCACTATGGCGGCCCTGCAAATAAAAAAACTATGGCGGTGTGTCCACTCTCAGAATGAGTGGCGCTGTTCAATACTGTCACTATGGCGGGGAGTTCACTCACAGGATGAGTGGCGCTGCCCAATACTGTCACTATGGCAGTGTGTTCACTCACAGGAAGAGTGGCGCTGACTATACTCTCAGTATGTCAGTGTATTCACTCACATGATGAGTGATGCTGCCCAGTACTGTTACTATGGTGGTGTTTCCTTACTAATTTAAACGATCTAACGTTTAGGGAGCATAACCCAGTAAATATTGCGTCAGCCAGAAAAATGATCGGATGGATTACGAGAAATTTCAAATCCAGGGATCCCATCACAATGGTTGTACTCTTCAAGTCACTTGTGTTGTCCCGTCTCGAGTACTGCTCAGTACTCACTTCCCCCTACAGAGCTGGAGAGATTACTGAAATAGAGGGAGTGCAGAGAACATATACGGCATGCATGGACGAGATAAAAAACCTAAATTATTGGGGTCGTCTCAAAGCTTTCCAAATGTACTTTCTAGAAAGGAGACGAGAGAGATACCAAATAATATACACATGGAAAATACTGGAGGGCCAGGTCCCAAATATGCACAGTAAAATAACAACGAACTGGAGTGAACGATATGGAAGAAAATGCAAGGTTGAACCAGTGAAGAGCAGAGGTGCCATAGGCACAATCAGAGAGCACTATATAATCATCAGAGGTCCGCAGTTGTTCAACGTCCTCCCAGCGACTATAAGAAATATTGCCGGAACAACCGTGGACATTTCCAAGAGAAAACTGGACTGTTTTCTAAGAGAAGTTCCGGATCAGCCGTGCTGTGGTGGGTATGTGGGCCTGCGGGCCACTCGAAGCAACAGCCTGGTGGACCAAGCTCTCACATGTCGAGCCTGGCCTCGGGCCGGGCTTTGGGGAGTAGAAGAACTCCCAGAACCCCATCAAGCAGGTATCAAGCAGGTGTCCACTCACTGAATGAGTGGCGCTGCGCAATACTCTCACTAAGGCGGTGTGTTCACTAACAGGATGAATGGCGCTGTTCAATACTGTCACTATGGCGGTGGTCCCTCCTATGGTTCTAAAACGCCTTTTCCTTGAGAACTTTTCTTCTCGCTCCCGCTCCGTTTCTGTCTTCACCGATAGGTCTAAGTCTGCGGACGGTGTTAGCTACTGTCACGGGGGGGGGCCTGGGCTCTGCTAGCACTCGGCTGCTAGGGGCTCAAAAGGCCGAATACTCCGGAGTCTCCTTGGTCCAACAGGAGCGGACCAACAATGCCCACTCCACAGGTCTTTGCTTCCATCACTGAAAGGGGTGCCACTGATTCACTCTGGGAGCCCTTCAGTCAACCACGGGGAAACTGCTATCAGCAGTTCCGGCCTAGACCCGTGGAGGAGTGAAGGAAGACTCAGGCTTACCTTATAACAATATCTTCCCCTGAATCTTGCCTGCCAAACAAAAAGGTTGCAGGAACTCCTTTCCTGCCTGTCTCTCTTATCTTCTTCATAACAAGGTCGCCAGCTGGGTTATTATGTCTGCACCCCAGCGATGCAGTTCAGTGGGTGTACTCTATACTGT
>WNGS01143706.1:0-23545 GCA_020271785.1 Procambarus virginalis
GTAAGCTATGTTAAGGTCACGTTTGTTAGAAAGATTAGAAACGTTTGAGTATGTACTGTGAAAGGGAAGCAGGTCCACAGAACCAAAGCCAGGACACAAGTTCATGTTGGGTGAACATTGTGTATAAGAGCCGATCTACAAGACAATGAATATACAGGAGAAGATGCCCATTGGGGCGAGCCTTGAAGTGGGGACAGCTGAAGAGAAGTCGGTGAGAGGAAATGCTGAAGTTGAAGAAAAAGTGCCAGGGCTAGACCCAGCTGCTTGTCCGAGTGTAGATGCTGTATCAATCCATATCTGGCTAGGCTGGGAGACGGGTCTGGAAGGCGGCAGTGGAGGTTTTCTTTCTTCTTGGTGTGTGGAGTGTGTCTACGTCGGGTACCACCATCTCAAAACAAGCAAAATTAGGTCCCCATCCCCTAAAGAGGGGGAAGAGAGCGGCTGCCCTCAGTTGGTTGGTTTCTTTCTTAGCTATTTCTTCATGCTTCTTGTAATCATCTGATGTTTGTACTCTGGGTAGTCACTGTTGAAGAGGTCAGGTGACAGTGTAGACTCATCGCATTCCTCGAGGATTACGTAGTTAGGCAAACCGTATGTGTTTTCTGGCTTGACCTGCTTCATGATGTCTGCCATCATGTTGTACATCTGGCTGGAGAACCGTCTGAACTCGGGCGATCCGACTGCATTCCTTTCACGCTGTTGACGCAATGCTTCCATTTCTGGAGTTTTTACATAATCATAATCTGTCTCCTGGGCTGAGGGTGGTGAGTGTGCTGCAGTGGTCTCTGGTGCTGGGGGTGATGTTTGTGCTTCAATTTCAACATAGGCGTTCGAGTCGTCATCAGAAGACGTGGTATCAGAAGCCACGATATCAGATATAGTTGCTGGTGTATCTGGAGTTGCTGGTGTATCTGGAGTTGTAGGGTCCAGGTTGACAGGCGTCTCTGGAACGGGGTCGGGCTCTGGTGGAGAGGAGCCAGCAGTAAACATGGCCTCTGGAATTACGAACGTGGGAAGATTGTTTGCCTTGTATAGTTCATTTAGTATTCTGTACCGTTGTCTGAGATCACCTCCTGAGAGTTCAGTAGCGAAGTGTATCAAAGCTGCTACAGTGCTGTCAGAGGTGGCTGGAGGCGGTGTGAGTGAGGATTGGTGCAGAGGCGTCGTCTGATGCTGTGATTGGCTGGCGCGGGAGTTGCTGGTCCAGTAGTTGGGTTGCACGCCGCTCGCGGCGCCACTTGTCGGGAGAGTTGGGAAGGCTTGTTCTTGAATATTAAATTCCTTCGTTTTTGGAGTAGAGTTTCTTGGTCTGGCTTCTGTCATTTGCTTGATTTCCTCTTGTCGCTTGGGGCAGTCTTGAGAGACGGCTGTGTGGTCACCGTCGCAGAGTAGACAACGTTTGGTGGCAGCTGTGCAGGTCTTGTGATGATGTTCCCCAGCACAGATGCTGCATTTCTGCTTCGGATTTGGGCACTTTTGTGAATAGTGGGTGTATTGATAACACCGAAAGCACTGACGCAGGTGGAAATATCGCTGCCTGGAGATCTGGTGGGGTGTGCAGGCCACTCCACAGCATCTGAGGCCGTTGTCGGCCGCGAGAGTAGCCTCTGCCGGAGTCTTGAGGGTGACCTTGAGGGTTGGCTTTCTGTTTACATCCTGCTGAATGAGGTGGGCCGATATGGCCGTGAGGGATCTGTTTTGGGTGTTTATGCTCTTCACAATCTCAGAAGCTGGTCGTTCAGCGATGATGTCACTCACTCTGTGAATGAATATAGTCCTTACTGCCAGGAACTGGTAGGGAGGCAGGAGTGTTAGGCCCTGTGCTTCGAGTGCAGTGGTCGTTGTCGTGGTGAATAGGCTTTCTAGTGCTGCTGCACTACTGAAAAGAATTTGGGGCCCATTCACGTCCATAACGACGTCGATGGGTGCTACCCCAGAGGTTGATGATAGTAGATTCATTATCTCGATCTTGCTGTATGTGGTGTCGGTTCCTCGGAACCGCACCTTCACTCTGAACAGCATGTTCAGGAGGCTCTAATCGTTGCTGCCCTATATTTATCCACCCGGCAGTGCTGGGTGCAGGAGAGCCTGAACTAGAGGGTTGCACTTTCTTTAAGAGGTCTCCCGTCTCTTACCGGTATAATGCACCGGATCAGGGTGGGGTCTGACCTCCTAAAGCAAAGTACTCTGCTACATGACGGCGTCTGTGAAGAGTAGAGGCAGGAAAGATTATTTTGGAGGAAGACCAATCAATGGGATGATTAGAATCCCTCACATGGCAGAAGAGAGCATTGTTAGTGTCTGCAGACTTAACACTTCTCTTGTGTTCTTTAAGTCTGTCATTCAGTGTACGGCCAGTTTCGCCAAAGTATTGGAGAGGACAAGAAGAACAGGAAATAGAGTAGACACCAGCAGCATTAGAAGCAGGAGGAGCAGTGTGAACTAGATTGCTACGAAGTGTGTTATTTTGTCGAAAGGCGAGTTTAATGTCAAGAGGACGAAAGGTATTGGTAAAAGTTTTGAGTTCAGATATGAAGGGAAGGCATAGTACAGTGCTACCATTGTTGGAAGCAGGTTTAGGATGAAAGAAATTTCGTTTAGATTGAGAGTAGGCAGAGTTGATGAAATGCAAAGGATAACCAAGGCGAGAGAAAGATTTGTAGATAAAGGAAATTTCAGAATCAAGAAACTGAGGGTCGCTGATGCGTAGAGCGCGGAGGAAGAGAGAAACGAGGACACTTTTCTTAACAGAAGGAGGATGGTAGGAAAAGAAGTGAATGTACATGCCACTATGCATGGGTTTACGGTAGACAGAGAAAGAGAACCCAGACACAGAGCTGTGAACATGAACATCAAGAAAAGGAAGGAGGGAATTAGATTCCCACTCAACTTTGAAATGGATAGAAGGAGCCAGATTGTTAAGAGAGCCGAGGAAAGGCTGGAAAAGATTAAGGTCATGAGGCCATAAAGAGGCCATTTCCTTTTTATAACCACCCAATCAATTTCGTATATATGTCCAGTGTACGCTTAAAACAATCAATGGATCCTACTTCTTTTATCTTACGCGGTAATTGGGTCCACAAACCAACACTCAACATTACCAACACTGCATTAGTAACATTACCTGTTACTAATGCAGGGTTTACCCAGGCATTTCCGAAATCTAAACTTATTAAATTGATACACATTGTTTGGTGTTGATACTTTTAGTACTATAATAATTCTCTTTTGTTATGTCCATTCATGAACTTCTACGCATTAGAACATATGAATAAAGGTAACAGCAGAAGGCTTACTGGCCATATGAGGCAGAACGAAGGGAACTGCAAAACGCCTATTGGCCTATACGAGGCAGTTCCTATTTATATCCACGTTACATCATTCATATATGAATTTCTAACCTACCCTTGAAAGAATCAAGGAATCCTACTTCTATTATGTTACACGGAAATTGCTCCACAAATCAACAACACTGCTACCGAACCAATAATTACCCAGGTCTTTCCTGAATCTAAACTTATCCAGAGTAAGATATAGCTCAACACCAGCTGCCTTGTTACTAACTCTTCAATTAATAAATTCCAGCGTCCTCCTTTAACCTGAACTGCAAAATATAAATGGTGCCTAACATGAGCAAGATATAGCTGATGAACAACACGAGCTGTCTTATTACTAACGTTTCGATAAATATATCAGTAAAATTTACCTTTTTACGAATATTTATTCATCGAATTTTTGATCATTCCAAATTTGTCCACGTCTGTGTCCCATTAGCAGACTGGACGTAGTTGTCTGATGAGTGCGTTGGAACGTGTGTGTCGTGGGAAGCAGCTACGGAGAAGGACTATCGCTACATAGGGCTTCCGCAAATTTCATTGTGTCCCTCACTAACTCGAGCTGCATTCTTCTTTTGAGGTTTCTCAACATAACATATCGGTGCAAGCCTTTGTTGCGACGGCGAAGTTTGGAGATCTTGGCTGCTGAGAGTTCCATTATTCTTATTTGTTCCTTAATCATCAGAAGCTTGTTGGGCAAGACGAAAGTCTCCACAGATGGCTTAGTCTTGACCATAACTACAGCAACGGGCGAGAGTAAGACAGCAGTGCAACCAGGAGAGGACTGATCAAGCAAGTGAAGGTATGAGTTGCGCATGTGGAATTTATAATAAATCTAGTCAGGCGAAGTCTGGTGACATGCAATCGTGACCTAATAGAACGAAGGAGAATGAACTTTGTCATCCATCACTGGACGGTTTCTCCAGTGAATTCATGTCAATTGTATATTATAACGACCAAAACTGAAATACAGAAATATAACAAGAGCAATTTGCAGCCGAAGAATAAGTATTTCATTACTAACGATTGGAGAAAAAAGTTCTTAGTAGTATCCTCTTTTTCCCTTTTTCGAACATGCATGCATTGATACACGCAGAAATTACAATAGCGCGATGCATCAAATGAACAAATCCACAAGGGCAATGATGAGGGTTCGAACGTACGCCAGGAATGATCCCATCATTCCTTTACACCTTCATCACGGCGCTTGTGGATTTGTTTGTGTATGCATTCTTACTGGTCGTAATTACACAGATCAGTTTTGCAATCTCACTACCAACAAGCTCATATCCTGTAACTTTATCATCATAACCTATGTATTAATAAAGAACCTAAGAATGAAGGTAACTGCGGAAGACCTATTGGAACATATGAGGCCTTTCCTTTTTATAACCACCCAATCAATTTCGTATATATGTCCAGTGTACGCTTGAAACAATCAATGGATCCTACTTCTTTTATCTTACGCGGTAATTGGGTCCACAAACAAACACTCAACATTACCACACTGCATTAGTAACATTACCTGTTACTAATGCAGGCTTTACCCAGGCATTTCCGAAATCTAAACTTATTAAATTGATACACATTGTTTGGTGTTGATACTTTTAATACTATAGTAATTCTCTTTTGTTATGTCCATTCATGAACTTCTACGCATTAGAACATATGAATAAAGGTAACAGCAGAAGGCTTACTGGCCATATGAGGCAGAACGAAGGGAACTGCAAAACGCCTATTGGCCTATACGAGGCAGTTCCTATTTATATCCACGTTACATCATTCATATATGAATTTCTAACCTACCCTTGAAAGAATCAAGGAATCCTACTTCTATTATGTTACACGGAAATTGCTCCACAAATCAACAACACTGCTACCGAACCAATAATTACCCAGGTCTTTCCTGAATCTAAACTTATACATTTATACACATTGTAGCGTGTTATATCTTAATACCTTAGTATTATTCCCTTTGGTATGTCCATTTTCCACTTCTAAACCTCTATCGTGTCACCCCCTAACTCTTTGCCTTTCCAGTGATTACAATTTAAGGTTTGTTAAATCTTTCTTCATATAAAAGGTTTATAATTTGGGAATAATCTTTGCCATCTTACGCTGGACACGTTCAAGTGAATTTATATCCATACTAAAGTACGGACACCAAATTTGAAATGCTTAATCTAAATGGGGCCTATCCAGAGTAAGATATAGCTCAACACCAGCTGCCTTGTTACTAACTCTCAATTAATAAATTCCAGCGTCCTCCTTTAACCTGAACTGCAAAATATAAATGGTGCCTAACATGAGCAAGATATAGCTGATGAACAACACGAGCTGTCTTATTACTAACGTTTCGATAATATATCAGTAAAATTTACTTTTTTACGAACATTTATTCGTCGAATTTTTGGTCATTCCAAATTTGTCCACGTCTGTGTCCCATTAGCAGACTGGTCGTAGTTGTCTGATGAGTGCGTTGGAACGGTGTGTCGTGGGAAGCAGCTACGGAGAAGGACTATCGCTACATAGGTCTTCCGCAAATTTCATTGTGTCCCTCACTAACCTCGAGCTGCATTCTTCTTTTGAGGTTTCTCAACATAACATACGGTGCAAGCCTTTGTTGCGACGGCGAGTTTNTTTATACACATTGTTGCGTGTTATATCTTGTGGTGACCTATCAATACCTTAGTATTATTCCCTTTGGTATGTCCATTTTTCCACTTCTAAACCTCTATCGTGTCACCCCTAACTCTTTGCCTTCCAGTGATTACAATTTAAGCTTTGTTAAATCTTTCTTCATATAAAAGGTTTATAATTTGGGGAATAATCTTTGCCATCTTACGCTGGACACGTTCAAGTGAATTTATATCCATACTAAAGTACGGACACCAAATTAGAAATGCTTAATCTAAATGGGGCATATCCAGAGTAAGATATACCTCAACACCAGCTGCCTTGTTACTAACTCTTCAATTAATAAATTCCAGCGTCCTCCTTTAACCTGAACTGCAAAATATAAATGGTGCCTAACATGAGCAAGATATAGCTGATGAACAACACGAGCTGTCTTATTACTAACGTTTCGATAAATATATCAGTAAAATTTACCTTTTTACGAATATTTATTCATCGATTTTTTGGTCATTCCAAATTTGTCCACGTCTGTGTCCCATTAGCAGACTGGTCGTAGTTGTCTGATGAGTGCGTTGGAACGTGTGTCGTAGGAAGCAGCTACGGAGAAGGACTATCGCTACATAGGTCTTCCGCAAATTTCATTGTGTCCCTCACTAACTCGAGCTGCATTCTTCTTTTGAGGTTTCTCAACATAACATATCGGTGCAAGCCTTTGTTGCGACGGCGGAGTTTGGAGATCTTGGCTGCTGAGAGTTCCATTATTCTTATTTGTTCCTTAATCATCAGAAGCTTGTTGGGCAAGACGAAAGTCTCCACAGATGGCTTAGTCTTGACCATACCTACAGCAACGGGCGAGAGTAGGCAGCAGTGCAACCAGGAGAGGACTGATCAAGCAAGTGAAGGTATGAGTTGCGCATGTGGAATTTATAATAAATCTAGTCAAGCGAAGTCTGGTGACATGCAATCGAATGGTGACTACGCATTAGAACATATGAATAAAGGTAACAGCAGAACGCTTACTGGCCATATGAGGCAGAACGAAGGGAACTGCAAAACGCCTATTGGCCTATTCGAGGCAGTTCCTATTTATATTCACGTTACATCATTCATATATGAATTTCTAACATACCCTTGAAAGAATCAAGGAATCCTACTTCTATTATGTTACACGGAAATTGCTCCACAAATCAACAACACTGCTACCGAACCAATAATTACCCAGGTCTTTCCTGAATCTAAACTTATTCATTTATACACATTGTTGCGTGTTATATCTTGTGGTGACCTATTAATACCTTAGTATTATTCCCTTTGGTATGTCCATTTTTCCACTTCTAAACCTCTATCGTGTCACCCCTAACTCTTTGCCTTTCCAGTGATTACAATTTAAGCTTTGTTAAATCTTTCTTCATATAAAAGGTTTATAATTTGGGAATAATCTTTGCCATCTTACGCTGGACACGTTCAAGTGAATTTATATCCATACTAAAGTACGGACACCAAATTTGAAATGCTTAATCTAAATGGGGCCTATCCAGAGTAAGATATACCTCAACACCAGCTGCCTTGTTACTAACTTCAATTAATAAATTCCAGCGTCCTCCTTTAACCTGAACTGCAAAATATAAATGGTGCCTAACATGAGCAAGATATAGCTGATGAACAACACGAGCTGTCTTATTACTAACGTTTCGATAAATATATCAGTAAAATTTACCTTTTTACGAATATTTATTCATCGATTTTTTGGTCATTCCAAATTTGTCCACGTCTGTGTCCCATTAGCAGACTGGTCGTAGTTGTCTGATGAGTGCGTTGGAACGTGTGTCGTAGGAAGCAGCTACAGAGAAGGACTATCGCTACATAGGTCCTCCGCAAATTTCATTGTGTCCCTCACTAACTCGAGCTGCATTCTTCTTTTGAGGTTTCTCAACATAACATATCGGTGCAAGCCTTTGTTGCGACGGCGGAGTTTGGAGATCTTGGCTGCTGAGAGTTCCATTATTCTTATTTGTTCCTTAATCATCAGAAGCTTGTTGGGCAAGACGAAAGTCTCCACAGATGGCTTAGTCTTGACCATAACTACAGCAACGGGCGAGAGTAAGGCAGCAGTGCAACCAGGAGAGGACTGATCAAGCAAGTGAAGGTATGAGTTTCGCATGTGGAATTTATAATAAATCTAGTCAGGCGAAGTCTGGTGATATGCAATCGTGACCTAATAGAACGAAGGAGAATTAACTTTGTCATCCATCACTGACGGCTTCTCCACTGAATTCATGTCAATTGTATATTATAACGACCAAAAAAAACTGAAATACAGAAATATAACAAGAGCAATTTGCAGCCGAAGAATAATTATTTCATTACTAACGATTGGAGAAAAAAGTTCTTAGTAGTATCCTCTTTTCCCTTTTTCGAACATGCANTTTGTCCTCGTCCATGTGTCCCATTAGTAGACTGGTCGTAGTTGTCTGATGAGTGCGTTGGAATGTGTGTCGTGGGAAGCAGCTACGGGGAAGGACTATCGCTACAAAGGTCTTCCGCAAATTTCATTGTGTCCCTCACTAACTCGAGCTGCATTCTTCTTTTGAGGTTTCTCAACATGACATGTTGGTGCAAGCCTTTGTTGCGACGCCTGAGTTTGGAGATCTTTGATTCTGAGAGCTCCATTATTCTTACTTTCTCCTTAATCATCAGAAGCTTGTTGTGCAAGAAGAAAGTCTCCACAGATGGCTTAGTCTTGACCATGGCTACAGCAACGGGCGAGAGTAAGGCAACAGTGCAACCAGGAGATGACTGATCAAGCAAGTGAAGGTATGAGTTGCCCAGGCGGAATTATATACTAAATCTAGTTGGTGATTTCTGGTGGTATGCAATCGTGACCTAATAGAGCGAGGGAGAATAAATTTTGTCATCCATCGCTGGACGCTTTCTCCATTGAATTTATGTCCATTGTATATTATAACGACCAAAACTGAACTACAGAAGAGCAATTTGTAGATTCTTATTCTTCGGCTACAACAAGAGCAATTTGTAGCCGAAGAATAAGTATTTCATTAGTAACGCTTGGAGAAAAAAGTTCTTAGTATCCTCTTTTCCCTATTTCGAACATGTATGCATTAATTCACGCAGAAATCACAATAGCGCGATGCATCAAATGAACAAATCCACAAGGGCAATGATGAGGGTTCGAATGTACGCCAGAGATGATCCCATCATTCCCTTACACCTTCATCACGGCGCTTGTGGGTTTGTTTGTGTATTCATTAATTTTTTGGTATTGCATTCTTACCGGTCGTAATTACTCAGATCAGTTTTGCAATCTCACCACCAACAAGCACATATCCTGTAACTTTATCATCATTACCTATGTATTATTATAAGAACCTAAGAATGAAGGTAACTGCAGAAGTCCTATTGGAACATACGAGGCCTTTCCTATTTATAACCACCCAATCAAATTCATATATATGTCCAGTCTACGCTTGAAACAATCAATGGATCCTACTTCTCTTATCTTACGCAGTAATTGGTTCCATAAACCAACACTCCTGTTACTAATGCAGGATTTACCCAGGCATTTCCGAAATCTAAACTTATTAAATTGATACACATTGTTTGGTGTTGATACTTTTAATATCATAGTAATTCTCTTTTGTTATGTCCATTCATGAACTTGTACGCATTAGAACGTATGAATAAAGGTAACAGCAGAAGGCTTACTGGCCATATGAGGCAGAATGAAGGGAACTGCAGAAGGCCTATTGGCCCATTCGAGGCAGATCCTATTTATATCCACGTTACATCATTCATATATGAATTTCTAACCTACGCTTGAAACAATCAAGAAATCCTACTTCTCTTATGTTACACGGAAATTGCTCCACAAACCAACAACACTGCTACAGAACCAGTATTTACCCAAGTCTTTCCTGAATCTAAATTTATTCAATTTATACCCGTTGTAGCGTGTTCTATCTTGTGTTGGTCTATTAATACCTTACTAATATTCCCTTTGGTATGTCCATTTTTCCTCTTCTAAACCTCTATCGTGTCACTTATAACTCTTTGTGTTTCCAGCGATTACAATTTAAATATGCAAAAACTAGACGACAGAAGAAAAAGAGGCGATATGGTCACTACATACAAAATAGTAACAGGAATCGGAAAAATTGATAGGGAAGAATTCCTGAGACCCGGAACTTCAAGATCAAGAGGTCATAAACTAACGAAACAAAGCTGCTGGAGAAATATAAGAAAATTAACTTTTGTAAACAGAGTGGTAGACGGTTGAAACAAGTTAGGTAAGAAGGTGGTGGAGGCCAAGACCGTCAGTAATTTCAAAGCGTTATATGATAAAGAGTGCTGGGGAGACGGGACACCACGAGCGTAGCTCTCATCCTGTAACTACACTTAGGTAATTACACTTAGGTAAATACACACACACACACAAGGAATGGAGTTTCAAGGAGATGGCTATCCCGGGCTGTGAGGGATTCAGAGACTACATAACAGGCACCATGACAATGGGTGGACCAAGAATAGTAGTAGCAGTGATATATAACCCTCCACCAAATGACAGAAGGCCCAGTCAAGAGTAGGACAACAACAACATGGCAGTTAACACTACAAGCGTTAGAGAGCGCAGCCTCTGCTGCCTGTAGAAATAGATCCCATCTGCTCATCATAGGGGTCTTTAATCACGGAATTAACTGGGAGAGCAAGGAACCGCATGGAGGAGAGGATACATGGAGAGCCAAACTAATGGAGGTGGCGACAAAAAACTTTCTAAGCCAGCATGTCAGAGAACCCAAAAAGATGAGAGGAAACGATGAACCAGCGAGAGTCGACCAAGTCTTCACTCTGAACGGCTCCGACATAAGAAAAATTGGCTTTGAGGCACCATTAGGAATGAGCGACCACAGTGTACTGACGTTTGAGTATCTGGTTGAAGTAAGGTTAGTGAACTTGAGGAGGGGTACTGAAAACAAAAGGCTGGCATTCCGAAACTATGAGGAAATACGAAAATTCATAACAGATATAACATGGGAAACAGAGCTCAGGGCAAAGACGGCCCAAGACATGATGGACTACATCACGCAGAAATGCAAGGAAGCAGCAAACAAGTTTGTCCCAATCCAAAAGGAAAACAATGAAATGAAGATGAGAAACCCATGGTTTAATCAGAGATGTTGGCTAGCTAAGCAGCAAAGTAAAAGGGCGTGGAGAAACCATAGGAATAACTGGGACATTTGAGAGCAGAGAAAGATACAAGAGTGCCAGGAATGAATATGTCAGGATGAGAAGAGAGGCAGAAAGACAATACGAAAATGACATCGCAAGCAAGGCAAAGATTCAACCTAAATTGCTGCACAGCCACATCAGGAGAAAATCAACAGTAAAGGAACAGGTAATGAAATTAAGGATAGGGGCAGAAAGATTCACTACAAACGACAAGGAAGTGTGTGAGGAACTGAATAAGAAATTCCAGGTCTTCACCTTGGAGCAAGGAGAAATTCCAGAGATAAGAGAGGAAATTGTTAACCAGGAACACCTAGAAGAGTTTGAGATTACCAGTGGGGAAGTAAGGAAGTTTTTACTAGAGTTGGATGTGACAAAGGCTATAGGCCCAGACGGAATCTCCCCTTGGATACTATGGCGAGCATACTCATAAACAACTTCAAGAAATTAGTTATTTGTGTTCTACGAGGAAAATTAGATTGAATTGTCTTAATATTTAATATCATTTATTTAATATTAATATTTAATTATAGATATTTAATATTAATAATTATATTTAATTATAGTTAATTAATACCGGCGATGAGTCACAGTAACGTGGCTAAAGTATGATGACCAGACCCCACACTAGAAGGTGAAGGGACGACGACGTTTCGGTTCGTCTTGGACCATTCTCAAGTCGATTGTGAGAATGCTCACAACCGACCTGAGAATGGTCCAGGACGGACCGAAACGAAACGTCCCTTCACCTTCTAGTGTGTGGTCTGGTCATCATAGTTATTTAATATTAATAATTATGTTTAGTTATATATATTTAATATTAATAATTATATTTAATTATATTAATTTAATATTAATAATTATATTTATTTGATATTAATAATTATATTCAAATATATTTATTAAATAATATAATTATATTTAATTAATTTAAATAAATGAATTTAATTAATTTAAATAATTAATTTCATTAATTTAAATAATAACTTTAAATAGTTATTTTAATTAATTACATTTAATACCCGGCAACTTTCATTAAGCGCTCAATCTATCCAAAGAATTCGCATACATCTCGAATCAAGTGTTAGGAAGGAGACTGAGTCAAAGTGTTTGGGCAGAGAGTGAAGGGCAACGAGGTATAGCTACAGATGACAGATATCTAAAGTATGCCTGTATCTAAGGTATCTAAATACTCACCAACGCTGCTCTTCCGGCAGATGAGAGACCCCACGAGACCAACATACCTGAGGGGTGGAGAATATGGTGTTATCTCAAATGCGTCATACACTTTCCCTGCTAAACCATACGTTGCCAAATGCAGCCCATGAGTCACAATAACGTGGCTAAAGTATGTTGATCAGACCACAATACGAAAATGAGAATGGTCCAGGACGGACCGAAACTTCGTCGTCCCTTCACCTTCTAGTGTGTGGTCTGATCAACATACGTAGCCAAAAAATGGAAAGGAAGATGTGGTAATTATTCAACAGATGGCGCCATGCCGGGAAGACTCTGAAAGCAGGTATATTCAGGCCAGCAAGACAGGTAAAGCAGGAGGAAGATTGAGGAAAGAAAGGGTCCTCTCTCCTGAAGACCAACCAATGGCCAGTCTAGAGCCACTGGAATTGAATTAAAGGGTCTTGGGTTACCTACATGACATTGACTAAGCTATTTCATACAAAATTTACTTAATATCTTTTAAAATTCGTAAAAAATGCTATAAGTTAAACACCCAAAGATTTTAAATTTCGATTTTCACAGCAGAAATATTCTGTAAAAAATGGCCAATTATCTAATGCTCTATTTATTAATTTGTCAAAATAAACCTTACATGATAGCATGCACCTTACATGTATTAAACTATTTAATAACACTACGAATATAATTAAATTAAAGGAAGCAGTAAACATTTACGAGCTATTCATGGCCGTGCCACCTCTTGGGTGGCGTAATCTTTATCAATCAATCAATCAATAAACATGAATGTGTTCATCATGCGTCATTTATCTTTCAGAAATAAGGAAATAACTTAGGCAGCACATACAGATAAAGAATAATTTTATTAATAAATAAACATATGCAAAATCACCTCCTGGTTCCATAGCTCCCCTTACATATATCTGTATATTTATAGGGTAATTATAGATATATTTAATGGGTATATTTCATGGTTAAATATACCCATTAAAGGTAAAGGTTAATGGGTATATTTATAGGTTAAAAAAATAACATTTGCAAGATCACCTCCTGAGCCCATAGCTCCCCTTAGATATATCTGTATATAGGTTACCTCAGACCCGCAATACCAGTATACCTTTAGATTCCGTTCCCAACAAAACGGAATATTATTTCCGATTTTTTTTCATATTATCAGAAACCTTCATGTACCATCACAGAAGACCATATTTATACTAACAATATGGTCTATGGTTTACCATGTCCAGGAACCTTAAGTAAACTGTTTACTATATAACGGAAAATTTGGTTTACAAAAGGTTTACCAAAAAACAAGAATTCAATCCTGTATTAAGATACTCGAAGCTCATACAAAATGTATGGTCAACAATTACTTAAAAAATACGAAGAGAAGAAGGAAAAAAAATAGTTAGTAACAATTGACAGTTTGCGGGCCGAAAGAGCAGAGCTCAACCCCCACAAGCACAATTATGTGAATACACACTATATCCTCACTGCAACCATCTTCACTCCACACACTATACTGTAACCATCTTCACTACTCACACTATACTGTAACCATCTTCACTCCACACACTATACTGTAACCATCTTCACTACTCACACTATACTGTAACCATCTTCACTCCACACACTATACTGTAACCATCTTAACTACTCACACAATACTGTAACCATCTTCACTACTCACACTATACTGTAACCATCCTCACTACTCACACTATACTGTAACCATCTTCACTACACACACTATACTGTAATCATCTTCACTACACACACAATACTGTAACCATCTTCACTACTCACACTATACTGTAACCATCTTCACTCCACACACTATACTGTAACCATCTTCACTACACACACTATACTGTAACCATCTTCACTCCACACACTATACTGTAACCATCTTCACTACTCACACTATACTGTAACCATCTTCACTCTACACACTATACTGTAACCATCTTCACTACACACACAATACTGTAACCATCTTCACTCCACACACTATACTGTAACCATCTTCACTACACACACTATACTGTAACCATCTTCACTACTCACACTATACTGTAACCATCTTCACTACTCACACTATACTGTAACCATCTTCACTACACACACTATACTGTAACCATCTTCACTACACACACTATACTGTAACCATCCTCACTACTCACACTATACTGTAACCATCTTCACTACTCACACTATACTGTAACCATCTTCACTCCACACACTATACTGTAACCATCCTCACTACTCACACTATACTGTAACCATCTTCACTACACACACTATACTGTAACCATCTTCACTACACACACTATACTGTAACCATCCTCACTACTCACACTATACTGTAACCATCCTCACTACTCTCACTATACTGTAACCATCTTCACTACACACACTATACTGTAACCATTTTCACTACACACACAATACTGTAACCATCTTCACTCCACACACAATACTGTAACCATCCTCACTACACACTATACTGTAACCATCCTCACTACTCACACTATACTGTAACCATCTTCACTACTCACACTATACTGTAACCATCTTCACTCCACACACTATACTGTAACCATCTTCACTACACACACTATACTGTAACCATCTTCACTACTCACACTATACTGTAACCATCTTCACTACTCACATATACTGTAACCATCTTCACTCCACACACTATACTGTAACCATCTTCACTACTCACACTATACTGTAACCATCTCACTACTCACACTATACTGTAACCATCTTCACTACTCACACTATACTGTAACCATCTTCACTCCACACACTATACTGTAACCATCTTCACTACACACACTATACTGTAACCATCCTCACTACACACACTATACTGTAACCATCTTCACTACTCACACTATACTGTAACCAACCTCACTACTCACACTATACTGTAACCATCTTCACTACACACACTATACTGTAACCATCCTCACTCCACACACTATACTGTAACCATCTTCACTACTCACACTATACTGTAACCATCTTCACTACACACACTATACTGTAACCATCCTCACTCCACACACTATACTGTAACCATCTTCACTACTCACAATATACTGTAACCATCCTCACTACACACACTATACTGTAACCATCTTCACTACTCACACTATACTGTAACAATCCTCACTACTCACACTATACTGTAACCATCCTCACTACTCACACTATACTGTAACCATCTTCACTACTCACACTATACTGTAACCATCCCACTACACACACAATACTGTAACCATCCTCACTACTCACACTATACTGTAACCATCACTACTCACACTATACTGTAACCATCCTCACTACTCACACTATACTGTAACCATCTTCACTACTCACACAATACTGTAACCATCTTCACTACACACACAATACTGTAACCATCCTCACTACTCACACTATACTGTAACCATCCTCACTACTCACACTATACTGTAACCATCTTCACTCACACACTATACTGTAACCATCTTCACTACTCACACTATACTGTAACCATCTTCACTACTCACACTATACTGTAACCATCTTCACTACTCACACTATACTGTAACCATCTTCACTACACACACTATACTGTAACCATCTTCACTACTCACACTATACTGTAACCATCTTCACTACACACATATACTGTAACCATCTTCACTACCACACTATACTGTAACCATCTTCACTACTCACACTATACTGTAACCATCCTCACTACACACACTATACTGTAACCATCTTCACTACTCACACTATACTGTAACCATCTTCACTACACACACTATACTGCCATCTTCACTACACACACTATACTGTAACACTCCTCACTACACACACTATACTGTAACCATCTTCACTACTCACACTATACTGTAACCATCCTCACTACTCACACTATACTGTAACCATCTTCACTACACACACTATACTGTAACCATCCTCACTCCACACACTATACTGTAACCATCTTCACTACTCACACTATACTGTACCATCTTCACTACACACACTATACTGTAACCATCTTCACCTCACACACACTATACTGTAACCATCTTCACTACTCACACTATACTGTAACCATCCTCACTACACACACTATACTGTAACCATCTTCACTACTCACACTATACTGTAACAATCCTCACTACCACACTATACTGTAACCATCCTCACTACTCACACTATACTGTAACCATCTCACTACTCACACTATACTGTAACCATCCTCACTACACACACAATACTGTAACCATCCTCACTACTCACACTATACTGTAACCATCCTCACTACTACACTATACTGTAACCATCCTCACTACTCACACTATACTGTAACCATCTTCACTACTCACACAATACTGTAACCATCTTCACTACACACACAATACTGTAACCATCCTCACTACTCACACTATACTGTAACCATCCTCACTACTCACACTATACTGTAACCATCTTCACTCCACACACTATACTGTAACCATCTTCACTACTCACACTATACTGTAACCATCTTCACTACTCACACTATACTGTAACCATCTTCACTACTCACACTATACTGTAACCATCCTCACTACACACACTATACTGTAACCATCTTCACTACTCACACTATACTGTAACTGTTGGAAATTTCCAACACTTATCATCCATTATTATATTATGATAAATTACTATTAACCTATTAATTGTAGTAGCTCTTAACACCACTAACCATAGTGTTAATATTAATTAATCTGAGCATATTGCTGATAATATTACTCCTGATAATGTAAATCAAGAGTTATTAATTGAAATTATTCAGTAACAGTTTTTATTCTGTTACGATCGAATGCTCTGGAGAAGTATAAATATTATCTCCATTTCTCGCTAGAGATCATTTTCGAGAATATTATAATTATTAATTCCCTATAATTTCACCCCAGTTCATATTATCGTATTTCATCCATAATTACGCGGGAAAGAATAATTTGTGTTTAATAATTTCCGTGGTGAATGCGAGAGCGGGGAGAGGGAGACGCCATTACTCTATTACGACAACAACAAGGCACACGCACGAGACAGCGTGGTGAAGCACGTGGCATAATTGAGAATTCTTGTCGATAAGAATTACGTCGACACTCAATTAATAAGTGGAATTTACTTGCCAGTGTTCTCTAGTGCCTCAATAGTGAACCCAGCGTCTACAATTACCATCCGGGCCGTGAATAAGTGTGCACAGCAGTGAACACTGAGTCCAGCAGACGCTCCTCTAGGCAAACCTTAGTACTCGGTTACGCTCACAGGTTTTCTTTCTAATCGGATGCATCAGAGTAGTTTAGAGCCTTAGTGAGTAGTTTGTCGTTAGGATGAGAAATTAGTAACCATCAAACGTTAGTAATATTTATTACTCAGTTCAGCTTCATGAATATATGAGCACAATTTTGTAGCCTAGTCAATTGCTACTTTATATTTCTTGTATTACAGCGTGTATTTGCGACG
Source organism: Procambarus virginalis (assembly GCA_020271785.1). NCBI lineage: Eukaryota > Metazoa > Arthropoda > Malacostraca > Decapoda > Cambaridae > Procambarus > Procambarus virginalis. Next base: position 17,943 of record WNGS01143706.1, read on the forward strand.
CCAGCAAGATTCTCATCGATCGTGTTATTTACCTCGAGTCATTTCTCTATGGGGATTCTGTGATCACGAGGACGAGTGATGAACTGGCGTTAGAAATCGTCTTACAGCTAAGACCCATTTTTCTTATAAATTTATTCAATTTAATTATTGCTTCTATAATATGATCTCAAATGCATATAATTTGATTACCATATATTTGCATATTGTAGTTAGATTTACCATAATGAACTAGTGACGAACCACACTGGTTCCTAGATATATATGAATTTCTAGAAATAACCCCCCAATGTTGATATTTGAGGCTTTGGCTTTAATTAATAATTACAGTCTTCATTATTTTCAAGTGAATATCCTTTGAATGATTTTCCATAGACACTGGTTCTCTGGTGTCATTCTAATGATCAATTTGATTTGTTTTCCCTCTTTTCTCAAAAGCGGGTGGTCCTTCGATTTATTTTAATATAACAATTAAATAATTTATTTTCTGAGTTCAAGCCCCAGATACCCAACAGTAACCATCCTCACTACACACACAATACTGTAACCATCTTCACTACACACACAATACTGTAACCATCTTCACTACACACACTATACTGTAACCATCTTCACTACTCACACTATACTGTAACCATCCTCACTATACACACTATACTGTAACCATCTTCACTACTCACACTATACTGTAACCATCTTCACTACACACACAATACTGTAACCATCTTCACTACACACACTATACTGTAACCATCTTCACTACACACACTATACTGTAACCATCTTCACTACTCACACTATACTGTAACCATCCTCACTCCACACACAATACTGTAACCATCTTCACTACACACACAATACTGTAACCATCCTCACTACTCACACTATACTGTAACCATCTTCACTACACACACAATACTGTAACCATCTTCACCACACACACAATACTGTAACCATCTTCACTACACACACAATACTGAAACCATCTTCACTACACACACAATACTGTAACCATCCTCACTCCACACACAATACTGTAACCATCTTCACTAAACACACAATACTGTAACCATCCTCACTCCACACACTATACTGTAACCATCTTCACTACACACACAATACTGTAACCATCCTCACTCCACACATAATACTGTAACCATCTTCACTACATACACAATACTGTAACCATCTTCACTACACACACTATACTGTAACCATCTTCACTACTCACACTATACTGTAACCATCTTCCCTACACACACAATACTGTAACCATCTTCACTACACACACTATACTGTAACCATCTTCACTACACACACTATACTGTAACCATCTTCACTACTCACACTATACTGTAACCAACTTCACTACACACACAATACTGGAACCATCTTCACTACACACACAATACTGTAACCATCTTCACTACACACACAATACTGTAACCATCCTCACTACACACACACACACACACACACACACACACACACACACACACACACACACACACACCACACACACACACACACACACACACACACACACCACACACACACACACACACACACACAGAACACACACACACTGTTACACACACACAACACACACACTAGCAAACACACACAAGTTCAAAAAAGTATTCCTACAGAGGGATATGACAAGGGAAGAGAGAAAGCAGGCAGCAGACGCGAGGAAGGAGCGCAGGGAGAGAGAAAGGAATCAGGGAGCCACAACCCGATCCACACAATCCCAGAGGGGAGTGGGGAACCCACTTCAAACAATGCACTAGCCACAGGGAGTGCGACACCATCCCCACATTCTACTCAACAGACACCCTACCTGCCCCAACCCCTGTCAGCCTTCCAATAAGTACCCACCGAAATCACCCTTCCCCCACCCACCCCCCTTCTCCCACTCACCTCCCTCCTCCTGCTCATCCCCCTCCTCCCACTCCCCCTTCCCCCCAGGACCACCCTTCTCCCCCATCCCCCAAGCCCTCCCCTCCCACATGCCCTCCAGTCTCTCCCACCCACAAGCCCTCCGTTCTCCCCTGCCCCCCTAAGCCCCCCACTCTCCCCCACCCACCTAAGCCTTCCCCTCTCCACCACTCCCCAACACCCTCCCCTCTTCCTCACCCACCTCAGCCTTCCCTTTCCCCCAAGCCCCCAAGCCCCTCCCCCCTATACTGCCCTCCCAAACCCCCCTTCTCCCCCATCCCCCCAACCTTCCTCCTCTCACCCCCCTCAACCCTCCCCCTCTCACCCACCCCCCAACCCTTCCCCTCTCACCCACCCCCTCTACCCTCCCCCTCTCACCCACCCACCCTTCCCTCCCCCTCCCCCTCCACCCCCCCAAGCCCTTCCTCCTCCACCAGTCTCCCGTACCAGATCTCCCAGCTCCCACTCACCCCAGACCCCACAGGTCCCCCCAAGAGGAGAAGCAGAAGAGAGTCAGTTTCAGGGTAATGTACTCGAACATAGATGGGATCACAAGCAAGACAAGTGAACTAAGGGAAAGAGCACAAGAGGTGAACCCAGATGTAATCGGACTCACCGAGACAAAACTCTCTGGAATCATAACGAATGCTGTGTTTCCCCAGGAGTACACAGTAATAAGGAAAGAGAGGGAAGGTAGGGGAGGAGGCGGAGTGGCCCTACTCATGAGAAAGGAATGGAGTTTTAAGGAGATGGCTATCCCGGGCTGTGAGGGTTTCAGAGACTACATAGCAGGCACCATGACAATGGGAGGACCAAGGATAGTAGTAGCAGTAATATATAACCCTCCACCAAATGACAGAAGACCCAATCAAGAGTATGAAAATAACAACATGGCAGTTAACACTATAATTGAGAGGGCAGCCTCTGCTGCCTGTAGAAATAGATCCCACCTGCTCATCATGGGGGACTTCAATCACGGAAGAATTGATTGGGAGAACAAGGAACCGCATGGCGGCGAGGATACGTGGAGAGCCAAACTACTCGAGGTGGTGACTAGAAACTTCTTAACCCAGCATGTCAGAGAACCCACAAGGATGAGAGGAAATGACGAACCAGCGAGACTCGACCTGGTCTTCACCCTGAACGACTCTGACATAAGAGAAATCGGTTTTGAGGCCCCAGTAGGGATGAGCGACCACAGTGTATTGGAGTTTGAGTACCTGATTGAAGAAGGGTTATTGAACTCGAGGAGAGATACTGAAACCAAAAGGTTAGCATACCGAAAAGGAAACTATGAGGAGATAAGAAAATTCCTAACAGACATAGCATGGGAAACAGAGCTCAGGGAAAAGACGGCCCAAGATATGATGGACTACATCACGCAAAAGTGCAAGGAAGCAGCAAACAAGTTTGTCCCAGCCCAAAAGGAAAACAGTGAAATGAAGATGAGAAACCCATGGTTTAATCAGAGATGTAGGCTAGCTAAGCAACAAAGTAAAAGGACATGGAGAAACTATAGGAATAACAGGACACTGGAGAGCAGAGAAAGATACCAGAATGCCAGGAATGAATATGTCAGGATGAGAAGAGAGGCGGAAAGACAATACGAAAACGACATCGCAAGCAAGGCAAAGACTCAGCCTAAATTGCTGCATAGCCACATCAGGAGAAAAACAACAGTAAAGGAACAGGTTATGAAATTAAGGATAGGGGCAGAAGGATTCACTACAAACGACAAGGAAGTGTGTGAGGAACTGAATAAGAAATTCCAAGAGGTCTTCACCCTAGAACTAGGAGAAATCCCAGAGTTAAGAGAGGGGATAGCTAACCAGGAACCACTGGAAGAGTTTGAGATTACAAGCGGGGAAGTAAGAAAGTGTTTACTAGAGTTGGATGTGACAAAGGCTATAGGCCCAGATGGAATCTCTCCTTGGATACTTAAGGAAGGAGCAGAAGAACTGTGCCTACCACTCTCCATAGTGTATAACAAATCTCTGGCAACAGGGGAACTGCCAGAAATTTGGAAAGCAGCTAATGTAGTCCCGATATACAAGAAAGGGGATAGACAGGAGGCACTGAATTACAGGCCAGTGTCCCTAACCTGCATACCATGCAAGCTGATGGAGAAGATTGTGCGAAGAAAGCTAGTGGAGCACCTGGAGCGAAAGAACTTTGTAACACAGCACCAACATGGATTCAGGGATGGCAGGTCCTGCCTCACAGGGTTACTTGAATTCTACGACCAGGCAACAAAAATAAGGCAAGAAAGAGAAGGGTGGGCAGACTGCATATTTTTGGATTGTCAGAAAGCCTTTGATACAGTGCCACACAAGAGGCTAGTGAAAAAGCTGGAGATGCAGGCTGGAGTGAAAGGGAAGGTACTCCGTTGGATACAGGAGTACCTAAGCAACAGGAGACAAAGAGTCAGTGTGAGGGGTGAGGTCTCAGATTGGCGAGACGTTACAAGTGGAGTCCCGCAGGGGTCAGTCCTTGGACCTATACTGTTTCTGATATATGTAAATGATCTCCCAGAGGGTATAGAATCGTTTCTCTCAATGTTTGCCGATGATGCAAAAATTATGAGGAGGATTGAAACTGAGGACGATAGTAGGAGGCTACAAGACGACCTAGACAGACTGAGTGAATGGTCCAACAAATGGCTGTTGAAGTTCAACCCGAGTAAATGCAAAGTAATGAAACTAGGCAGTGGAAACAGGAGGCCAGACACAGGATACAGAATAGGAGATGAAGTACTTAATGAAACGGACAGAGAGAAAGATCTAGGAGTTGATATCACACCAAACCTGTCTCCTGAAGCCCACATAAAAGGATAACATCTGCGGCATATGCGAGGCTGGCTAACATCAGAACAGCGTTCAGGAACCTGTGTAAGGAATCATTCAGAATCTTGTACACCACATATGTAAGACCAATCCTGGAGTATGCAGCCCCAGCATGGAGCCCGTACCTTGTCAAGCACAAGACGAAGCTGGAAAAAGTCCAAAGGTATGCCACTAGACTAGTCCCAGAACTAAGAGGCATGAGTTACGAGGAAAGGCTGCGGGAAATGCACCTTACGACACTGGAAGACAGAAGAGTAAGGGGAGATATGATCACAACCTACAAAATCCTCAGAGGAATCGACCGGGTAGACAAGGACAAACTATTCAACACTGGGGGGACGCGAACAAGGGGACACAGGTGGAAACTGAGTACCCACATGAGCCACAGAGACGTTAGAAGGAACTTTTTCAGTGTCAGAGTAGTTAACGGATGGAATGCATTAGGCAGTGATGTGGTGGAGGCTGACTCCATACACAGTTTCAAGGGTAGATATGATAGAGCCCAGTAGGCTCGGGAATCTGTACACCGTTGATTGACAGTTGAGAGGCGGGACCAAAGAGCCAAAGCTCAACCCCCGCAAGCACAAATAGGTGAGTACAAATAGGTGAGTACACACACACACACACACACACACACACCAACACCCACACACACACACCACACACCAACACAGCACACACACCCCAACACACACACACAACACCACACCCACAACACCACACAGCGTCACCAACACCCTCACACAGCAACTACACCCACAGCAACAAACAGCAACTACACCACAGCAACAACACGAAACCCCACAGCAACAACACACACAGCAA
>WNGS01143737.1:0-11184 GCA_020271785.1 Procambarus virginalis
CACACAGTGAGTGTGTGACCATCGCGTTGGATGGCGTGGGTTTGGGAGCTCCTGGTTTACTAATGGAGTGGGAGGGGTAATCAGGCAACTTCGAAGTGAAAAGTGTGTACAAGTGAAAGAAAAAAACCGTTGGGTTTTGACCAAAGCCATAAGGTAGTGAAGAAAAACAGTATAAGTAGCGTATTTGAAAATAGTGAAATACTGTGGCAGTGTACAGCGTGGAGCGGGCTCACCGACCTCTGACCGTGACCTCATCCCCGGCAGCAACCCATCACCACGTGGGAGACTTTTGGAGATTCACTCACCTATTGTGTTAGCAGGACGGTAAGATACTTGGAGCCTCCCTGTGGGTAAGTTGGATTATAGCAATGACTAGGTCAGGAAGGGCGTCTAGGTCCAGCAGTATTATGATTGAAGAAGAAGATAGGTTTGTGGAGAAGATGATTGGGAAATTTGTAGAGAAGAGGGATGTCTGGGTAGGTGATCTAATCCAGGGGATCAAAAGTGAAATCTTTAACAAGATACAGGACGAGGTTCAAAGACTCAAACAAGAGTTTAGGGATTATATTCAAGAGGAAATCAGAAAGAGCAGGGTAGAATGGCAAGGAGAAATAACTAGGCTTGCTAATGAATTTGGCAGGCATGGGGAGGCTTGGCAGGGGAAGGGGTAGTAGGAGTAGGTGGAGTAGCGGGAGTGGGAGGGGTGGGGGTCAGCCAGGGAGGGGGCTACCAGCATGACCCTGACCTGAGAAAGAGGACAATCATAATCCATGGATTGCTTGAAGTCAGGGCACCATCCAGGCAGGAAAGGATGGAGATTGAGGATTTGGAGCTACAGGGGATTTTGAGGGACATGAGAGCCCATATGGCAGGGAATGAAGTGGAAGTCCACCGCCGCATTGGACCATACAACTGTAACAGGAAACGACCTGTCCTGGTACAGTTCACAAACGAAGAGGCAGTGGACTACATACTGCATCACAAACACTTACTCAGAGATAGCGAAAATTACTACAATGTATATATTGACAAGTTCATGACGAAGGAGGAGCAGGTAGCCCACAGAGCAAGCAAACTTCCACGATACAACTCTTCCCATTTGAGCATAGGTACACACCCCACTGCTAATCCACCCCAGGATAACCAGCTTCTCACAACTGCTTCTCAGGTTACTCCCTCCCCAAATCAGACCTCCTTGCCCTTGCTTATATCCCCAACACCTCCCTTGACCCCTCTGACCCCACTGCAGTCAATTTCATCCCACATTCCAAGGACCCCCTCATCACCTCAACCCCCAAAACCCGTCCAGCCCTCATTCCCTCAACCCCAAAACCCACCCAGCCCTCATCCCCTCAACCCCAAAAACCCACCCAGCCCTCATCCCCTCAACCCCCAAAACCTACCCAGCCCTCACCCCTCCTCATCCCCTCTCCTTCCATGTGACCCCCCACCCTTGCGAGGGGGGTGGGAGGTTCCCCCACCCTCTCTATCCTTCCCCCTCCCGACCTCTCAACCTCTATCTGACTCCCAACCTTACGCTATCTCCCAACCCCTCTATGCCTATCAGACCCTCCCTAATCTTCAGACCCAGTATGCCCTTCCTACTCCAGACCTACCTACCCAGGCCCTACCCCAAACCCTCCTACCTACCTTCCTAGAAGCCCAGCCCCCATTAACCCCCCAAGCACCCCTCCCGACCTCTTTCACCCCCCATACACCCCCCGGACCCCCCCAGACACCCCCCGGACACCCCCCCGGATCCCCCCGCCCCCAGTCATCCCCCAGTCATCCCCCAGACACCCCCCAGATCCCCCAGGTCCCCCCTGCCCCCAGTCACCCCCCAGACACCCCCAGATCCCCCCAGACCCCCAGAGGAAGGGAGAACTCTGGTACAGGAGTTTCCATGAAGAATCTCAAGGTTTGGTACACCAATGCTGATGGGGTATCTAATAAAGCAGAAGAGATAAAAGAAAGAGTGAGTGAGGCAAATCCTGACATAGTTGCAATTGTGGAAACTAAAATTAATGACATGATCTCAGATGCAATCTTTCCTGAAGGGTACCAGGTGATAAGAAAAGAGAGGACACAGAGACAGGGAGGGGGAGTGGCACTCCTAATAAAGCGGAAATGGAAGTTTGAAGACCTGGGAAATCGGGTTACCAATGAGTGCACAAGCTTCATACATGGAACTTTGACAGTAGATGGGAGGAAGATTGTGATCTTGGTAATCTACAATCCCCCACCAAACAGTAGAAGACCCAGACAGGAGTATGATGACAACAACAAGGCATGCATAGATGAACTGCAGAAGGCAGCAACACTAGCCCACAGAATGAGAGCGAAGCTGCTGATCATGGGGGACCTAAATCATGGAGAGATAAATTGGGAATCAAGGAATCCCCATGGAGGGGACGAAACGTGGGGAGCAAAATTAGTAGATGTTATAGACAGGAATTTCCTAACACAGCATGTGAAGGAAGACACAAGGGAAAGAGGAGGAGATGCACCGAGCCTATTAGACCTGATTTTCACCCAGAACGTAGAAGATATCGAGAATTTGGAGCATGAAATACCTCTAGGGGCCAGTGACCATTGTGTCCTAGTCTTTGACTACATGATGGAATTCAAACTTGTGACCATGGGACAAGAGATCTGGGAAAGGAGAGTTGACTACAGGAAAGGGGACTATAGGAGGATAAGGGACTATCTGGGAGAAGTGCAGTGGGAGGAAGAAATTAGAGGAAAAACAGTCCAAGATATGATGGACCTAGTCATACAGAAATGCCAAGAGGCCGAAGAGAGATTTATACCAACAGTAAAGGGAAAAAATAAGAAGGAATATAATAACCCATGGTTTAATAGACAGTGTCAGGAAGCAAAAATGGCCAGCAGGCGGGAGTGGAGGAAATACAGAAGACAAAGGACAGAGGACAACAGGATCAGATGCAACAGAGCTAGGAACGATTACATTAACATCAGACGGACATCGGAAAGGGACTATGAGAACGATATTGCAATCAAAGCGAAAAAACAACCTAAGCTACTACACAGTCATATAAGAAGAAAAATGTCGGTGAACGACCAAGTGACAAGACTAAGGAAGGCAGAGGGGACATATACTGAAAGTGACAAGGAAATCTGTGAGGCACTGAATGCCAGTTTCCATGGAGTGTTCACTACCGAGCCCGAGCAGCTCCCATTGTTGGAAGGGGTTACCCTAGATGAAAGACTATCAGATATAGAGGTGACAGTAGAGGAGGTAATGAAACAGTTGACAACTCTAGATGCATCTAAAGCAGTAGGACCAGACAAAGTATCACCGTGGATACTAAAAGAAGCAGCGCAGGCCCTCAGCGTGCCTCTGGCAATGATCTTTAATGAGTCACTTATGTCGGGAGAATTGCCCAGTTGCTGGAAGAAGGCAAATGTCGTGCCGATCTTCAAGAAAGGCGATAGGGAGGAGGCACTTAACTATAGACCTGTATCACTGACAAGCATCCCCTGTAAAATACTGGAAAGAATAATTAGGCTACGACTGGTTGCACACCTGGAGAACATTAGGTTTGTGAACAAGCATCAACATGGGTTCTGGACAGGGAAATCGTGCCTAACAAACCTTCTGGAATTCTATGATAAAATAACGAGGATAAGACAGGACAGAGATGGTTGGGCAGACTGCATATTTCTGGACTGCCAAAAAGCCTTTGATACAGTACCGCACATGAGACTGCTATTCAAACTCGAGAGGCAGGCGGGGGTAGGGGGAAAGGTCCTAGCATGGATAAGGAACTACCTAACAGGAAGGAGCCAAAGAGTTACGGTAAGGGGCGAGAAGTCGGACTGGCGAACAGTAACAAGTGGAGTACCACAAGGATCGGTGCTGGGACCAATTCTATTTCTTGTATATGTTAACGACATGTTTACGGGTGTAGAGTCCTACATGTCGATGTTTGCGGATGACGCAAAGTTGATGAGAAGAGTTGTGACAGATGAGGATTGCAGGATCCTCCAAGAGGACCTGAACAGGTTGCAGAGATGGTCAGAGAAATGGCTACTGGAATTCAACACGAGCAAATGTAAAGTTATGGAAATGGGACTAGGAGATAGGAGACCAAAGGGACAGTACACAATGAAGGGGAACAGCCTACCTGTGACGACGCGCGAAAGAGACCTGGGTGTGGACGTAACACCTAATCTATCTCCTGAGGCACATATAAATAGGATAACGACAGCAGCGTACTCTACACTGGCAAAAGTTAGAACATCATTCAGAAACCTAAGTAAGGAGGCATTTAGGGCTCTTTACACTGCCTACGTGAGGCCAGTCTTAGAGTATGCCGCCTCATCATGGAGTCCCCATCTAAAGAAGCACATAATGAAACTGGAAAAGGTTCAGAGGTTTGCAACGAGACTCGTCCCAGAGCTACGAGGGATGGGGTATGAGGAGCGCCTGGGGGAACTATGCCTTACGACACTAGAAAGAAGAAGGGAGAGGGGGGACATGATAGGAACGTATAAAATACTCAGAGGGATTGACAGAGTGGACATAGACGAAATGTTCACACGGAATAGTAACAGAACGAGGGGACATGGATGGAAGTTAGAAACTCAGATGAGTCACAGAGATGTTAGGAAGTTTTCTTTTAGCGTGAGAGTAGTGGGAAAATGGAATGCACTTAAGGAACAGGTTGTGGAAGCCAATACTATTCATAATTTTAAAACCAGGTATGATAGGGAAATGGGATAGGAGTCATTGCTGTAAACAACTGATGCTCGAAAGGCGGGATCCAAGAGTCAATGCTCGATCCTGCAGACACATATAGGTGAGTACATATAGGTGAGTACACACACTGGGAGAACAAGGAACCGCATGGAGGCGAGGATACGTGGAGAGCCAAACTACTGGAGGTGGTGACTAGAAACTTTTTAACCCAGCATGTCCGAGAACCCACAAGGATGAGAGGAAATGACGAACCAGCGAGATTCGACCTGGTCTTCACCCTGAACGACTCTGACATAAGGGAAATCGGTTTGAGGCCCCAGTAGGAATGAGCGACCACAGTACTCACCTAGTACTCACCTAGTTGTGCTTGCGGGGGTTGAGCTCTGGCTCTTTGGTCCGCCTCTCAACCGTCAATCAACAGGTGTACAGTTTCCTGAGCCTAAAGGGCTCTATCATATCTACACTTGAAACTGTGTATGGAGTCAGCCTCCACCACATCGCTTCCTAATGCATTCCATTTGTCAACCACTCTGACACTAAAAAAGTTCTTTCTAATATCTAAAACAGTGTATTGGTGTTTGAGTATGTTATGAACAATGTGGGCTTGCTATGGGGAACTTGGTACTATTAAGGGGTAAGGGTAAGTAGACTAGAGGTATCAAGATATGGGAGAACAAAAGGCCCGGCCCCCAAAGTAAAATATCCACAAGAATAAATGCTTGCTACTAAACCTGGTTAGTCTAGGAAATGATTATTGAACTCCCACACAGGAATAAGGGATACTCTGTTCAACCTTACTTATTTATTAACCCCTTAACACCCCCCATACACAATCTCACCAATAACAATTTAATACTAACTTTACCACACAATCTTACGTTAAAAGCCTTGGTCCACGTAGGCAGGATACAAGGTTTACACTGGAAACAAGCTAGGGTAAAGCTCTACTATAACACACTCGATTCAGCCTAGGGTAGGGGACCACGTGGTACACTGGGACCCCAGTTAGCATAACAGGTACAACAACTTAAATATACTTACTACACCCCAGGTATACTACTCTACACATATAACGATAGGTATGCCAGACATATACAAACTGAGTAATGGAGTACTTAACCAACTAAGTCACAGAAAATAGAGAATCCAGAGGAAGTAAGAGGAAGGAGGAGAGCACGTCCGAACCACACAGCCGCCAGCAGAGAGAAGCCGTCCCAGCAGCATGCGTGAGTGGTGCCGGGAAGAGCCCAATTGATCATACAGCTATACACATTAAAACATCTTCCCCTTATGCCTCATATTGCTACTTTCCTCATTCTACGGGTAGTTAAACTTATAACAATGTTACTTAATCCACAACAAGTTTAAGAGTCTAAATGCTTTGTGAGCCACACAAATAATCGTACTTCTGGCAGGGATGATTACAAACAGCTACATCTCTCTATGCGTGCCCTGCCATATTGTCGTTAATAAGCTCAATTTTGACCTCTGGTTTCCATCTAAAGAACCCAGAGTCGTAACACTCCTCCCCCCTTCAGAGAAAAAAAAATGTGACTACTAGAATAGTAGTCATATTTTTTTGTAAGAGTATACAGAATAAAATGGACATCCATGACATAATAGAAAATCAACCAAACAACAATTTCTGTCAAAAAAAAATTACAAGTGAATTCTCTGAAAGAAAAAAAACATACACAAAAAACAGAACAAAAAAAACAAAAGGAAGTAAATAAATTGGACACGGGATATTTAATGTCACAGGAGAACCTAAAAAAAAATAACTAAAGCATGACATTTGGTATGGCTTCCTGCGGCTCAGATGAATGTTACTCAGGCAAGCGGGACAGAGCGTCGGCTATCACGTTGAGCCGGCCCGGTAGGTGGATAATAGATAGATTAAAGTCCTGTAGGTACAATGCCCACCTGAGGATGCGCTTATTTTTCTGCTTCATCTGATTCATGAAAACTAATGGGTTATGGTCCGTGTACACTTCCACTATATTACCTGTGAGGTACACTTCGAACTTTTTGCAAGTTAGCACAAGCGCCAACGCCTCTTTTTCTATCACCGAATAATTGCGCTGCGCCTTGTCAAATTTCACAGAGTAATAATATACTGGGTGTTCCACTTTATCATCCCCAGTTTGCAACAACACTGCACCAGCACCCGAGTCAGACGCGTCAACTTGAATTTTAAACGGACGGTCGAACCTTGGACTAGCAAGCACTGGGGCGGAAGCTAAGATCAATTTCAAGTTTTTAAATGCCTCTGCACAGTCCGATGACCACTTAAATTTAACGGCCTTCCGCAACAAATCTGTGAGAGGAGTGGCCACACTGGAAAAGTTCTGACAAAAGCGTCGGTAGTACGCACACATACCGATAAATCGTTGAATGTCCTTTTTAGACCTGAGCACTGGATAGTCCAGAATAGCACTAATTTTGTCTTGTCGAGGTAACACTTTTCCTTGGCCCACTTCATAACCGAGGTACGTCACTGTGCCTTGGCCAAAATGACACTTTTTAGCATTTAAAGTTAGATTTGCATGTTTCAACACTGTGAACAACTGGCGTAACCTAGCTATGTGGTCAGCCCAATTAATATCAAAAAGCACAATATCATCTAAATACGCCCGACAATTTGGCACATTAGCGAGCAAAGAGTTCATTAGCCTCTGGAACGTGGCAGGGGCATTACGCAAGCCGAATGGTAACACTTGATACTCAAACACACCCTCGGGGTCACAAACGCCGTTAGTTGTTTAGCACGTTCAGTGAGAGGGATTTGATAGTACCCTCTCGATAGATCGAATTTCGATACGTACGTGGCGTTCCCGATTTCGTCGATACAGTCCTCGAGACGTGGCAACGGATAGGCGTCCACTATGGTCACCTTGTTGAGCTGCCGATAATCGGTGCATAATCGCCAGGAGCCATCTGGTTTGGGGACCAAAAGGCAGGGCGAGCACCAAGAGCCCTGGCTCGGCCTGATGAGGCCGTGCTGGAGCAAGAAGTCGACCTCCTTACGGACGATGGCCTTCTTTTCCGGACTCATCCGATAGGGTTGAAGGCGAATGGGGGTGTAGTCCGTCAACTCGACATCATGGTAAATGGCATCAGTCTGGGTCGGGACCTCCCCGAACAGACTGGAGAATTCGTCAAGCAACGACTGCACCTCGTCACGTTGGGACATCTGCAAATGGGACAGTCCCTCCTCCACAGCATTCACAGAACTAGAATTATTGAGAATGAGATTAGTTGGGTCCCCAGAACAATCATCCCCTCCCTCACTGGAAATGGAAACATTGGTTAGTGCAATGGGCCTGGGGCCCTGGAACTTCTTCAGCCGATTCACGTGTACGAGCATTACCTGTTTACGCTTATCAGAGTGTCTTACTTTGTACGTGAGGTCCCCAGTCTTCTCTGTCACAATGTAGGGGCCCTCGTACTTGTGGGACATAGTGCTCCCCAGTCGAGGCTTTAGTACCAGGACAGGGTCACCGGGCTGAAATACCCGCAACTTAGCCTTGGCATCGTTCCGTTCTTTCATATTCTCTTGGGCCTTCCCAAGATACTTTAGTGCCGCAGCCTTGCAGTCCTTGAGTCTCTGGTGGTGTTGCGCAAAGAAAGCCGAACCTTCGGTTAACGTTACGTTCCCTAACAGATTCTCCTGTAACATTTGCAAGGGTCCACGAACTTTATGGCCAAAGACTAACTCAAAAGGAGAACAACCCAGTGAACTTTGCAACCCCTCCCTAGCAGCAAACAAAACATACGGCAAGTTCTCGTCCCAGAAGGTATGGGAACTCTCGCACGATGTCTTCAACATCTGCTTCAGAGTTAGATGGAACCTTTCAATGACCCCCTGACTCTGTGGATGGTATGGGCTGGAAACCTTATGAGTTATTCCATGGTCCTTACAAAATTGTTCAAAAATATCAGACTTAAAGTTAGTACCATTGTCAGTCTGTACAACCCGAGGCAGTCCAAAAGTGGAAAAAAATTGCAACATACGAGCAACAACAGTCTTTGCTCGGATGTTCCTTACAGCAAAAGCCTCTGGGTAACGAGTCGTGATACACATCATCGTAATTAGGTAAATATTACCAGACTTAGTTCTAGGTAATGGACCAACACAGTCCATTACCACATGAGAAAATGGTTCCTCCGGCACGACAATAGGCTTAAGAGGAGCTTTAGGTGGAGTCTGGTTTGGTTTCCCAACAAGTTGACAAGCAATACATGCATTACAAAATTTTGCCACATCGCTTTTCAGCTTGGGCCAGAAAAAATACTTGCAGATTTTGTGATAGGTAATATTAATGCCTTGATGTCCCCCCATAGGATCATCATGGGCAGCTGACAAAACTCTTTCTCTATAGCAGGTCGGCAACATAACCTGGTGGACTACCTCCCACTCATTTGACAAGGGAGCACTCTGAGGTCTCCATTTTCTCATCAAAATCCGATCATTGTAGTAGTACCCAGTTGCTGCGTCTACAATTTCCTCCTTAGAGACGGCTGTCTCGTGACAATCTGCAAGACTGGGGTCAGCTTTTTGTAACTCACTCAAGGAGGCATCCAGGCCTTGGTCAGATGCCATTGGCCGAGGCTCAACAGTGTTCTCCTCCACCTCCCCACTACTCTCGGTAGGCGGCAGTGGCAGGCTCTCCACAATGTCCTCGGCCCTGTCATCGAGTCGGGCCATGAATGTGTCCGCAAGGTCCACTGGGCTTTCACCACTCGGAAGGTCCCTCGTGTCCTTGGGATTTACCACCTTGGCAAGCACAGGGCTGCCCTTACATTTAAGTCCCATAGACCTAGTCACCACGCACGCAGGGTACACAACATTATCCTCTGCGGTGGGTGAATCCAGGCAAACCTTTGGGTTAGGCAACATAACAGGCAGTCTGGAGTCCCCTACCTTATCCCCTGCTAAATCATTACCCAATATTACATCAACATTAGGGAAAGGTAGGTACGAAGTGACTCCGACTGTACAAATACCCTTGTGGAAATCAGATTCCAGGGTAACCTTACGGAGGGGTACTGCTCGAGTATCACTAGTGACACCCTCGACCAGTACCACCTCTCCAGTGTCGAGAGTATTGGCACCTTGCAAAGCACTCTCTAAAATTAAAGTCTGGATGGCACCGGTGTCTCGGAAGATCACCACGTCCCTCCAGGAAGAACCCTCAGACAAAAGTAGTCTCCCTTTCGATAAGAATGGGGTAAGCAGGTCCAACCACTGTGGGTTGGAAGTCTTACTCCCTAACCCTTCAGAAGGCCTCAAGCCCTGTGTCACAACGAGAGCATTGGGTCTTTTTTCCGGGTACAGTTGCCAACAACGGCTAATATGGTGGGTTGAACTTTTACAATGACCACAAAAACGTCGGGGAGAAGAGACATTACTAACCGAATTACCCTTCGGTTCACTCTTGAGTGTCGTGGGGCTAAACAATTTAACAGGGTTAGTTATGTCTGAAACAGAAGGTGCATTAGGTAAAGGTTTAGAATGAGCTGGTCTGGACTGGCTGTGGGTATAAGTTTTGCTACTCTGTGGGGTAAAATTATTTTTATTGGGCCTTTTGCCCGCCAACTGGTAGTTTTCTGCCATCTTGGCCAAATCCCCTATTTTAGAATTTAACTCTACCCTTCCTCTTAAATACTGAGCTACCATGTCTGGCATACTATCTATAAACTGTTCCTTTAAAACTAAGTCTTTAATGCCTCGAATGTTTCGGCTTTAGCCGAGCGAATCCATTTATCAAACAGCCTACTTTGATCAGTCGCGAATTCCGTGAACGGTTGGTTGTGTGTAGGCCTAAGGTTGCGATAAGCTTGGCGGTGAGCTTCAGGAGTAATTTCATATGCCTCAAAATTCGTTCCCTGACTTTATCATAATCAAACACTCGTCGTCAGGCATATTAATAAAAATATCTTGGGCTTTACCCCTGAGTCTTCCCTGTAGGATTTTCACCCACTCTTCCTTTGGCCAGGTCATGGACAGGGCCAATCTCTGAAAATGGTTGAAAAACCTTTCAGGATCCGACTCTGAAAATTCAGGCAAGTTATGCTTCTCATAATGCCTGGGGTTTGAATCCCCGGTAGGTGGAGGTCTAGGGGCAGTCGCTCTAATTCTAGCCTCCTCGGTTTTGAGTCTTTGCTCCTCTAATTTTTTCTTGCTAACTCTAGAGCTAACTCTCTCTCTGTATGAGCTGCACTTTCTGTTTGGCTAGGCTGGCATAAAGGAGTATCCTCTGCCAATAGTCCTTCATCGATACAATGTTGTAGTATTTCATTCACCAAGATCCACTTTTTATTTGCGGCTTTATTCTAGACCAATTCCTTGCCTAACAATACTAATTAGACTTGGTAAGTTTCTTTATTTCCCCAATGAAGGCTCCTCTGCCAGTCTCTGCATGTCAGAAGACATCACTAAAAATTTAACTCCTAGCCAC
>WNGS01143742.1:4784-27504 GCA_020271785.1 Procambarus virginalis
GACCAGGAACAGAGAAGACCGGGGAGAACGGGGAGGCAACCAAAGCACGTCCCCAACACACAGAAGGAAGGCAAGTAAGAGCACTAACAAACAGCACAGCGGAGTAGTGCACACAACATGAGCAGCACCCCCAGCCTAACCACCCAAGCATCACCAAGCCAAGGACCCCTCCTGAAAACCAGGCAGACTCATACCGCTCCAGAAAAGAGTCAGCTGCCACCGAATAAACCTAGACTAAGAAAACATACGAGCAGATACCCCATGTGCCAGAGGAGAGCATGAAGCTTGCCCATCAGACCGACATAGGAAAACTGCAACAGGAAAAGCCGGGAGAGAACAAAGGCCGACCAAAGGGGCTACCATAAACTGAGGAGAAGATGAGAGGAGAACACCAGCCACCAGATGCTCACAACCAACCACCTGGAGGCTCAGGCGGCGTGATAAGCAGGGCCAGAGAGTGAAACAACGCCCGAGACAGACTTGCAATAACCGGCGCCTGGCAAGGATATGCACCCTGAAGCAAGCTGCAGTCGGCTTCGTAAGTGGCGCAGCACGACTTTCAAGTATTCTTATTACCAAGTTCTTCTATTCCCAAGCTTCTTCCCAAGAGGCAGACAAGAGGAGCTCCAAGATTTCAACAATCCTAAGTATTGTAGTATAGGTTGATGATAGTGAGTGGTTTCCCAGACAACATGCAGTATAGGGTAGGCAAACCCACCTCCCCAAGGAAAAATACAAATAAATACCACGAAACCCTCCAACATACAACCACAGACAACCCGAGGCCAGACGGAGAGAGAGAGATGACCACCACGAATATGCATAGCTGTTGCCAAAACACTGATGCACCCCAGCCAGCAACAACAACACTCACTACCAGGGCCAACGTGAGCAGTCCCCCACGACCCTTACTGAACCCCAAGGGCAAGATCAATGACAAGCAATACAACCTCAATGGAAGTGTAATCCCGAACGTACCAGGGGAAAATAATCTTGAACACACAAGGGCAGTACCTACCGTGCACCTAGGAAAGGCAACCCTAGATGCATGCAGCCCTGCAGGACTTCTTAGACACACCTGGCCCAGCACACAATATCACCACAGCACGACGCACAACAGCACAGGGTAAAATCCAGCAGGAGAATGAGGCCAGAGGTAGCGTGAGCTCTACAGAGCATCATTCAACGAAGTGCTGGTGTGAGACGGTTGCCGCCTTGGGGGGGGGGGGGTGCGCTAACGGCGGGTGCGCGCTGTCTTGGTAGTGTCACATGTTGCATTGCCTGTTGTTCTCTTCTTGGGGGGGGGGGGGGGGTTCTCGGTTAGCCTCTGGGCTAATTTCTGTAGCTCTTTAGGCCTTGTAATGGTTGCACTATACCTTCTGGGTGATACTTTTTGTTATCTAGCCTACCCTTTCTGAGCCCAGAGGCACAAGTGTGTGCACGACATGAGATATACTCTGCAGAAAGTGGAGTGTGCTTCATAAGCCACTACTCCCGGTTGCCTCTCTGAGATCGAAAGCAGATTCTGGCTCGGTGAGGTCCTGGTAGGCTTTAAGGAGCTCCCAGTATCTGATGATGCTAGACTAATCATTGGTGTATATCAGTTTAGCTTTCAGGGAGCCACAGGGCTCACGTCCAAACCCAAGGGCCAGACCCAAAACAGACAAAAAGGGAAAACCGTGTAAAATCAACACCCAAACGTTCCCAGAGGAACAGGAACGGGCAGAAAACACCAGAAAAGCAAGAAAAGAAACAAAGGAGAATAAAACCCCTGAAAAAAGGTGAAAACTCACCCAAGAAGCTCGCTCGCACACCCAGAGCATGTAAACAAACCGCAACGCCGCCCTGGTGGCCACGCCGGGAAACCGTCAGACGAAAATGGCCACCAGACAGAGGGCTGTGACCGACGCTAAAAATACGAAAAACACGCCAGCAAAAGTGAGAAGCAAGCAGACTGGATGCGGAAAAAAACTCGCCCAAAAGCAGGAAACCAGGCAGGGGCAAACCGCCCAGAACTGCTAGCAGGATTCCCCACAACCCGGGAACCAGCAACAGAGGCCCGGGCAGAGCCGTCCTCCAAGCCCTCCGCCCTTAAAGAAAAGCAAGAGTCCATGGAAAGGCAGCAAGAAAGGGCCGCTGGTAAGACCCAGAAGCCTTGGCAGGAGGAACAGGCTCGAAAACCTGTCCCCCAACCCGAACGGGGCAGCCCACAAAAACCACCCGAGTCTCGGTCCCAATTAAACCTCACCCCGACCCCGAAACCCACAGACAGTCCAGAGCCGGGAACAGGGAGGGAAAGGGGCGAACAGCACCTAACTAAACGGGGCGGCCTCGGGGCATCCGAGTGGGAAACCAACCTAGCATGTTGCAGCAACCTAATCTAGCTTGCAACACGGATGCCGCCTGTACTCTGAACAGTAATAACATCAGGAGAGTACTGGAGAACAAGCAGAGAATCTCTCGCAAGACTCCGGGTCAAGGTGTCAGTGACCCAACAGGCAGCATGACGGAGGTAAAAGTGGCGACTGTCACCCGGAGACAAGGGCACAGCAATCAACGATCCCGTACAAGACGGGATGGAACCTGGAAGACACATTCAATGGTCCCCCGAGCCCAGACGGGTTTCCAGGGCCTGTAGGCTGACGCTACGGGAAGCCCGGGCAAGGTGTTGCTAACCGGTTAAGAAACCCAAACATAACAAGAGGGTAGAGGATAGCACTGAAAACCCCTGCGACGTGTACAATCACGGGGCCTAGCAGAGGGCCGCCAAACACTACCAGTGGAACTATAGCCACACTAGGCAGACCCCCACCAGGCATGAAAATAACAAAAGAAAAACCCCGCAAAAGTAGACCGTCTCCAGAGGCAACAGGAACCGGCCGCCGCTTAGGTGGCAGGCTGTGCAACACCTTGACGCCCTAACCAGCACAATACCAATCCCTACCCAGGGCCAAACAAGGGCCCCCAGTCCCAGCTGGCCACAAGGGCGAGGCAAATGCCGAGCAGCAAGAACCTCTACGAGAATGGTTTCCGAACACCCCAGGGAAGATAATCCTGTTACGCAAAGGCAGTACTCACAGGGCGCTTAGGGAAGTCAACCACTAAGCACATGCAGCCCCGGCACTGTGATGAGGTACTCCTGGCCACCGCACAACACAAACACCGGCAGTGAACGCCACACAAGGCAAACACCGCCTAGGAAACTGAGGCCAGAGAAGCGTCTATCCCGGTTGACATTAGCTTACGAACTGAAGCTTGGCAGCCGGCGCGGTAGGTCCGGGGCTCCCCCCTCCCCCTCTCGGGGCGGGGAGGGCTGCGCGGACAATCGGCGCGGCAGTAAAGTGTGATGTTTGCTTGTTTCCTTGTGATTGTAGGGAGTTTCTACCTCTGTTCGGTTTGTTTTAGTTTTTTTTTTTTACCATGTGGGGTTTGTTTTGTTATGCCTACCTTTCTGGGTGCCTAACCCCGGTCGATGGCAGATAAGGAAAACCCCAACCACAAAGGGGTTTTCCAGGGCCATTGCTCCCTGAAACCTCTCTGAAGGAGCCAGGTTCTGGCGCTGGTCCTTGGTAGGTCTGAACTCCTTAGCTAATGTCCCGGTCTAATATAACATACATTAGCCCGATAAGCTCCAGGGAGCCATAGGGGCTCCCCACAGAAAAAGCAGAAGCCCTGCGCCGGAGGAGAGCATGAAGCTCCCCGACCCGACCCCCAGAGGCCAATGCCAACAGGAAAAAAGAGCCTTAGAAAAACAATCCTGAACTGAAGGGGCCACAACAAACCAAGGAAGAGAGAGAAAAGAGAGCACCCTGTCCAGAGACTAGGACGGCTCAGGAGGAACAAGAGCAAGCCAGAGGTGAAACAACGCACGAGACAGCTTGCGGAACAGGGCAGAGGTAACATCAACACCGAACGCAAGCTGGAGCAGCTCCGCCAGCGCCGCACGATAAGAGGTGACAGTATTCGGCATAAGATCACAGTCCTGGAACAACCACGAGAGAAGGACATAACAATCCTATCATAGACTAAAGTACACCTACGCAGTGATAGGAAAAACTGGAAGGACCGCCAGGAAACTTCATACTGCTGCCGAGACGAAGAATGCAGGTGGGAGACCAATAACGAAGCCACCTGCGCCCCATGCAAGTGATGATAGACTCGAATCAAAAACTCCAAATGCGAAGACTCGAGGAGAAGAATGAACCAGCCTCGTACCAAACCAGACCGACCTGCTGAAAGAGGCGGAGCCGCAGGAAGACCCTCGGGTTCAAACACCGAGCAAGCAGGTCGGAAACCAAGGAGCCAGAAGGACAACTCTTCCCTGGAAAGTCTCCAAGCGAGTCAGGACCTGGAGCAACAGCTGAACTGGGGGAAAGAGGTACAGGTAACCCCCACCTTTCCCAGTCCTGCTGAAAGGCGTCGACCCCGACGGCCTCGCAGTCAAGGAAGGGCACCACGTGTACTGGGAGATGCCTCAACCACGTTGACGTGAAGAGATCCACTTCCGGAGACCCGAACGTCTGGTAGAGCCAACTGAAGGAGTCGACGTCAACCGTCCATTCCGTGGACAGGGGAATGAACAGGGACAAGCTGTCCGCAAGGACATTGGATACTCCCCGAATGTCAACAGCCAGGAGAGCCAAACCCTGAGAACTCAGCAGACGAGTCACCCCAAGCGACCAGCCCTAAAGAGCCAAGGACTGCATCGACCCCCCCTCCCACCAGTTCAGGCAATGAACCACCAAGGAGAAGTCCGAATGGAGCCGGATCGTCAATCCTCGAGCGACCCGAATCCTCCGGAGCGACATCCACACAGCTGCAAACTCCTGCACTGTGCTGAGCCCGACGGAAGGACGAACCCCACTGTCCCTGGCTGGCCTGGTGAGCATTGGTCACAAAGCCCTAGCCCAGAGACGATGTGTTCGTGAACACATCAAGCGAGAGCTCTGGTAGGTGCCAAGGCACTGAACCTTGAAAAACCCGAAGAGGAAGCCGGCGATGCAGCAGCCGACACAAAACCCCTGGAGGCCGAACCCAGTAGTCATGAGAGAGGTGGGAGGGACATCCCCGAAGGAACCAGAACAGCCGATGAAGCCACACCCGACCCGGCGGGTAGACCATCATCACATAGTTCATGCTCCCGCACAAACCCTTGAGCAACCGCCGCATACCCGGGAACCCCTCAGAAACGGGCAAAGGCGGAAACGCAGGTGAAGCAGAGCTGCCTGAGGCAGAGACAAGGAAGCGGTCCAAGCGTCCAACACAAGACCCAACCAAGAACAAACCCGAGAGGGAACAAGATGGGACTTCCGCCAGTTCACCAGGAACCCGAACCTGGATAGCTGGGAAAGAACTAAATCCCTGGCGAGCAGATACACGGAAGGACTGGGAGCCCAAACCAGCCAGTCATCGAGGAAGGTCAGAACCCGAACACCTAACAGATGCAGACGCAACCAGGGTAAGGCGTGTAAAAATGCGAGGCGAGGATTCAAACTGAAAGGAAGGTAACAAAAGCTGTAAACCTGATGCCCTACCACAAAACCAAGCCAGTCCCTGAACCTCGGATGAATCGGGACGTGCCAATACGCGTCCTTGAGGTCTAGGGACACCATCCAAGCCTGGTTGTTACCTGGTTGATACCTGGTTGATGGGGTTCTGGGAGTTCTTCTACTCCCCAAGCCCGGCCCGAGGCCAGGCTCGACTTGTGAGAGCTTGGTCCACCAGGCTGTTGCTTGGAGCGGCCCGCAGGCCCACATACCCACCACAGCCGGCTGGTCCGGAACTTCTCTTAGAAAACAGTCCAGTTTTCTCTTGAAGATGTCCACGGTTGTTCCGGCAATATTTCTTATAGTCTCTGGGAGGACGTTGAACAACCACAGACCTCTGATGTTTATACAGTGCTCTCTGATTGTGCCTATGGCACCTCTGCCCTTCACTGGATCAATCTTGCATTTTCTTCCATATCGTTCACTCCAGTACGTTGTTATTTTACTGTGCAGATTTGGGACCTGGCCCTCCAGTATTTTCCATGTGTATATTATTTGGTATCTCTCTCGTCTCCTTTCTAGAGAATACATTTGGAGAGCTTTGAGACGATCCCAATAATTTAGGTGCTTTATCTCGTCTATGCGTGCCGTATATGTTCTCTGTATTCCCTCTATTTCAGCAATCTCTCCTGCTCTGAAGAGGGAAGTGAGTATTGAGCAGTACTCGAGACGGGACAACACAAGGGACTTGAAGAGTACAACCATTGTGATGGGATCTCTGGATTTGAAAGTTCTCGTAATCCATCCGATCATTTTTCAGGCTGACGCAATATTTGCTTGGTTATGCTCCCTAAACGTTAGACCGTCTGACATCATTATTCCCAAATCCTTGACATGCTGTTTTTCTACTATGGGAAGATTCGATTGTGTTTTGTACCCTGTATTATGTTTCAGATCCTCATATTTGCCGTACCTGAGTACCTGAAGTTTATCACTGTTAAACATCATGTTATTTTCTGCTGCCCAATCGAAAACTTTGTTGACATCTGCTTGTAGTTTTTCAATGTCTTCAGCAGAGGTAATTTTCATGCTGATTTTTGTGTCATCTGCAAAGGACGACACGAAGCTGTGACGTGTATTTTTGTCTATATCAGATATGAGAATAAGGAACAGTAGCGGTGCAAGGACTGTACCTTGAGGTACAGAGCTTTTAACATCGCTTGGACTCGATTTTATCTGATTGACTGTTACTCTTTGTGTTCTGTTCGACAGGAAATTGAATATCCAGCGTCCTACTTTTCCAGTTATTCCCATTGACCTCATTTTGTGAGCTATCACCCCATGGTCACATTTGTCGAACGCCTTTGCAAAGTCTGTGTATACAACATCTGCATTTTGCTTTTCTTCTAGGGCTTCTGTGATTTTGTCATAGTGGTTGAATAACTGTGACAAACAGGATCTTCCTGTTCTAAATCCATGTTGTCCTGGGTTGTGCAATTCATTGTTTTCCATAAAACTAGAAATTTGATTCCTAATCACTCTTTCAAACACTTTTATTATGTGTGATGTTAGTGCAACTGCCCTATAATTTTTTGCCAAGGCTTTACTCCCCCCCCTTGTGCAACGGAGCTATATCTGCAGATTTAAGTGCTGCTGGTATCTCCCCTGTATCCAGGCTCTTTCTCCATATTATGCTGAGTGCTCTCGCTACTGGTACTTTACATTTCTTTATGAATATTGAATTCCATGAGTCAGGCCCAGGAGCTGAGTGCATAGGCATATTGTCAATTTCTCTTTCAAAGTCTTCCGAGTTTGTGGTAATATCCGTATAATATCAAGCGCCGAGCTCCTACAGAAGACTTACCTGGGACAGAGTAGTCATCCGAAAGAAGGGGCAATAAACCCACGATTTCAGATGGGACAAGTCCAGAATGAACCTGAGGACCGTGCAGTCCCGTTTCGGGACTGGAAACGGGCAGGAGACCCACCTGAGAGACGAAGTCGTTTCGACCACACCCAACCGAACCCACTCCGAGACGACTCGACAGAGCATAGAAGAGGGCCCCACCAACCCCAAACCTCCCGAAGGAGGAGAAGCCACCCAACATAGTCCTGGGTGGACTGTGGTGGACAACACCACCACAGACCATACGAAACGACCCGAAAAGCCCATGAATTGTGGGAGCAGGCTCGAGCAAACACAGCTAGCCTCCCCCCCATCGCCCTTCAATGGAACGAACTGCAAAAGGGCCGACGCACCTTACAAGAT
Source organism: Procambarus virginalis (assembly GCA_020271785.1). Classification (NCBI taxonomy): domain Eukaryota; kingdom Metazoa; phylum Arthropoda; class Malacostraca; order Decapoda; family Cambaridae; genus Procambarus; species Procambarus virginalis. The sequence continues at coordinate 12,540 of WNGS01143742.1, forward strand.
CCTAAACGGCGCACAGGGTGATCCCCGCGCTGACCAGAAAGAGATAGAACCGAAGGATGCGCCTGCCCTGACTCTGGCACCACTGGCCTCCCACGACGGGAAGAACCCCGAGTCCTGGCACGACCCTTCCGGGAAGGTCCCCCACTAGCCCCCCGGAGGACCAACAAGTCCAACATAGGACGATAACTAGTCGAAGCCGCCTGCAGATACTGCACAACCACAACCGCAGTCCATTGCAAAAAGTAATGGACAAAAAGACGAAGACAGCCTAAGAGCCATATGGCCCAAGCGGATTCCAAAGAAGAAGCCAGCACCGCCTGCTGATATGCATGGGGAGAAGCAAAAACCGCGAGACTGCATCCCGCAGGAGCGGCACGAAGAGCTTCAACAATGCAGACGACACACGCACTGCCGAGGACAATGCCCCAGATCCAGAGGTGGCCCCGAGCTCCTTACCTTGAGGTGGTTACCTTGAGGTGCTTCCGGGGCTTAGCGTCCCTGCGGCCCGGTCGTCGACCAGGCCTCCTGGTTGCTGAACTGATCAACCAGGCTGTTAGACGCGGCTGCTCGCAGCCTGATGTATGAGTCACAGCCTGGTTGATCAGGTATCCTTTGGAGGTGCTTATCCAGTTCTCTCTTGAACACCGTGAGGGCTCGGCCAGTTATGCCCCTTATGTGTAGTGGAAGCGTGTTGAACAGTCTCGGGCCTCTGATGTTGATAGAGTTCTCTCTCAGAGTACCTGTTGCACCTCTGCTTTTCAACGGGGGTATTCTGCACATCCTGCCATGTCTTCTGGTCTCATGTGATGTTATTTCTATGTGCAGGTTTGGGACCAGCTCCCCCACATCCAACTCAAGCCAATCCGAAGACAGCTCGAGGAGGGAGAAGAAATGCAGGACCGAAGCCAACAGACCCCAAGTATGCAAATCCTCAGCGATCAAAGCAACCAAAAGGGAAGGTAGCTGCACCACACCCACATCCTGTGGAAGGGCAGGAATGCAGCCCTTTGTTTACCCCAAACAAGGGGGTAGGAACCAGATGAACCACAGAAGGGAAAAGACAAGGAGTGGTAGATGGAACCAAAGTCGAAGCGACTCCCACCCCAAAGTCCATGGTCCCTGTAACCAAAACGGGGAAGTCTCGGGGCATCCGGGGAAGCAACAAACCTATCGCGTTACTGTAACCTAAATCAAGCATGCAATGCCTGTGCTGCCTGCACCCCTCATATCATGTTCAGTAGCTTGGGTGAACTGGAGTACGTGCAAAGAACAAACATGGCATGATTCTGGGTCAAAAGAATCACCAACCCGACAGGCAGCAAGGTGGAGGCAGAAATGGTGAGTGACACCCCGAGACAGGGGGACAGAGCAACCCTCAATCTCGCACGAAGCGAGAGGGGACTCGGGGATCACAGCCACTGGACCATGCAGCCCCCACGGGGATTCCCAGGGCCCGTAACCTTGTTAATTTAATTAACATGCTAAGGGAAGCCCAGGCTGGGTACTGCAAACCGGAGCCCAAAACTACTAAGCAAACCTCTAAAGCTGAACCCGTGAGACGTGTCCACTCACAAGGGCCAAGCAGGGGGTACCACCAAAACACAATACTGTACTGTATATATACAAGAAGGACTCAAAAGGGTGAACAAAGGCAGAAAGAAAGGCAGCCCCAAGGGCAGTACTTACAGGGCACCTAGGAAAGGTAACCGTAGGCGCACGCAGCCCGAGTACTGTAGAATATTCCTCCTGGCTCACACACCTCCTGGAGAGACAGACTACGCCACAAGGCACAGTAACTGAGAACAAAAACCGCAGCCATAGGCACCCAACCGGCAAGGAATCACATCGGCCAAGAACTGAGGGTTGGGTCGCCGGCGCGAGGGCCTGGGGCTCCCCCTTCCCCCTCCCGGGGAGGAGGGGGTTGCGCAGACGGCTACGCGGCGACGTGATGACATCATGCTAGTTGCTAGTTTTCGTTTGGAGAGTTCTGTCCACTCGTTATGCTTTTGGTAGCAATTTTCACCAGTATAGGGGTTTGTTTTGGAATGCCTACCTTTCTGGATGACAGACTCGATCAATGGTAGACATAGAATGCTTCCAACCACACGGGGGTTTCTATAGGCCATTGCTTCTCACACCTCTCTGAGGGGGCCAGGTTCTGGCCGTGGTCCCTGGTAGGCAGAACTCCATGCACTTTGACTGATGTCAGAAAGCTAAATAAGTACATATCAACCTGAATAGCTCCCAGAAAAAAGGACTGTTTATGAGCCAGGACGACTCTAGAACCTCATAATACACCCAATAGGGGGCATGAGGACCCAAACTCAAAAGAGGCTGGGGCCATTGGCAAGATATAAACTGGGACACACAGGAGGTAAGTTAAAAGTCCCTTAAGAGTGTTCAAAGGGGAAATCCATGAGGAAGGAAACCCCAAAAGGATACCCCTCAGCATGCTCAAAGACACCCAGAAGATAACCTTTGGGAAAGCCACACTCAAATCTAACTGCTACAGAGCAGGAGGTACAAAAACCTCTCTCCCTGCAACCAAACACCCACTGCAGAAAATGCTAGTAATCATGAAGGGTTAAAGTGGACCAACAATCCCAATTCAGACTCCTCCCATGCCCTAGAAACACCAGTTGCGGGTTTCAGTCATCGGTTATGCCCACCACCCAGGAAATACAGGCAGAGTTTAGGGGAAGAAGCTTTGAGAAGGGGGCTGACTAGTAGAGGCCCAGAAGCCACAGCAAAACCAAGAGGCTCAACTGCCTCTGCACCCCACTCAGAAGGGGCAATCCCTGGAGCTGCCCTAGCCAAATCCCGGGCTAATCCCTACCCTGAATTCAAAATCCTCAGAGGTTTTGGGGCCGGAAGCAAATGGGAACTACTTGGACAGGGAAGGAAGTAGTAGTGTGGATAGAGCCAAGGTTGAATTGACCAACACCTCCAAATCCAGGTCTCTAAAAATCAAGCAGGGCAGCTCCAGGGGCATCTAAATGGGCACACAACCTAGACCGCTGTAACACAGAAAACCTCACACAAAGAGCTCATCAGTCACTGCATGATGAGCCCACGGATCATGAGGAAGGCTAGTGAGATGAGTAACATGATGGGAGCACTCTCCACCCGACTCAGGGTTGAATATGTCACTGATCCAACAGGCAGCATGATGGAGACAGAACAAATGAACATCTGCTTGTGGCACTAACAATTGCCCCCATGCTCTCTGGTTTGTACTCTACGCTTCTCTTCAAATGCACAAGGAAATCTTATTAACATGATGTATAGATGAGAAAATCAGGAGCCGTGCAGAGGATTCAAACCTATAGCGCCAAGCAAATGCCATAGACCACTACCCTACAACATGGTCAAAAGCAATGCAATAAAACCCTGGTAAGGTTTCTGTGTAAGCTTCATGATTCCTTAGAGGATTCAGTTGAATCCAGGGTTGCATTGTTTTGACCACGTCGTGGTGTAGCGGTCTGAGATGTTTGCTTGCAAGTACCCAGAGGATAGGTTTGCCTCCTCCTCATGACTCCTACTGAAATTCTCATTGATACATCACGTTAATGTGATGTCTTTGTGCAATGTGATACAAGAACACCAAGTTTCAAGATGCCATAATCTCTCAGATTGAGTGAAGCATTAAGACAATCAATGACTGTTGGCAAATTAAAGAACAAGTACACAAAGATTTAATTAGACTATACGAACAGAAAAAATGCATAGATGTAAAATTAGAGACTTGACCTTAGTTGCCTTATACAAGAAAATAATATTTTGTGCACCAATAATACTAGATAATTGCCTTACTAACAATAACAGACTTAGAAGCAATTTTGGAGTTGGCACTGTGCTTATTTGTATATGCTTCATACATAAAAATGAAATATAGGAGCAATTAACACAAAATTACTTTTAGGTCAAGTCCCTGTATTTGAACAGATCATTCTTAAAAGTTCATTTCCAAAATTCTACAAGAAGCCCTGAAAACGGCCAATTCCTGAGGTATATGAAAATCAAGATTGTAACACTATGCTCAGACAAATTTGCACTTAAACCACCCTATTGTACAATGAGAAGTTTACACAAACGCTTATACCATAGGTACCACAATGGTGAGGCAGACAAGGGGCTTATTGAAATGCAGGTAAGGTTAATGGACCTTTGTTCACAAGTCCAAGCTGAACATCAAAGTTCACAAAGAATCCTACTGTGTTTTTTTAGAGCATGTTTGTTTGTTCTTAGTGCCTATTATCACATTTGCAGCAGAACAAATAAACTAAATAAACACACTGTACTGTATTTAAATAAGCAAATATATATAAGCATAACCTACACAACTAAAGGCAAGTTTTAGTGGATCCTCAACAGACAACACAATGCATTGTGCTAAACTATATCTCGGCCCTAAACTTGACTACACTAAACCTTCAACATCAACTTCAATATGAACAAATCTAAAATTTATATACAGAACAAGCCACAGTAAACTGTAAGGGACAATATTACACAATAATAATACTTAGCCACCAACAGAGCATAAAATCATCACGCTTACCCCTTGTAGACAGACAGACACTACCAAGGCTCCCAGGTACAGATGCTAAATGCAAACACTTATTTAATAGCTACCTTTTTCAATCCATATACCTGAGAAAACCCTCCAAATAGTTCTGCATCAAAGTCATCTGCTAATGGAGTTCGAGATTTCGTCCCACCCCCTTCCCGAAGCAGAATTTCAGACAACCAGCGACGAAGATTTTGCTGCGATTTTCGATTGGTCAGATCGTGTACAAGAATGATGCCTGAAAGAAAATCTTTTATGAATACAGTACAATAAAAAGTGTTATGTTCTTACTTCATTCTGTACAAGTACCTGTACATTAAAATTTCTTGTGGCAAGCCACTTCAAAAAACGATTGCCATTTCAAGTGAAATAAAATATTACAAATACTGTACTGTGTAGTATTATTATTGAAAACCGATCAATAAATGCAATGAAACGCCATTTTCTGGCTACAAGTTTTTCGGGTTACGAGCCCGATTTGTTCGGAAAATTTGCATCAGGATACGAGCATTGCATCTGGTAATGAGTTTGTTGATACCCGTACAGGCCGACCTAGCGCATGGTGGCACGGCGATCGCCCCTCAGTTTACCAGTGCCTCGTGCCCAGTGTCTATCCCACCTGAATTCTTCACAAGGATTTACAGTTTTTTGTTGGATACTTGGCCATTTGAGCATAAAAGTTATTATATAACTCGCAATGGGTCCCAAGAAAGTCAGTGATAAGGTTCAAGGCAAGAAATCGCATTAGAGAATGACAATAGAGGAAAAACAAGAGATCATTCGGAAGCATGAAAATGGTACTCGTGTTGTTGAATTAGGAAGGCAGTACAATAAATCTTCAGAGGAGGAAGAGGAGGCAGTAGAAAATGTCCCTTCCTCATTAATTAAGAAAATGTGTGCAGTATGGGAAGGACTGCAAAGTTTTGCTGAAAAGAATCACTCAGCTAAAGCTGTAGTAGGCAGTTGCATTGATCTTTTTAATGACAATTTGATGCCTCACTACAGACAAGTGTTGCAAAGAAGGGAAAAACAATCTTCAATGGAACGTTTCCTTGTGAGAAAAGTGAGAAAATCAAGCAGTGAGCCACAACCAGGACCTAGTGGTATACAGGCAAAACATGCCAGAGAGTGCACTCCAGAAAAATCTTCACTGCCTGATATTATAATGGAAGGGGACTCCCCTTCCAAACCTCTCCTCCTCCTCCCTCCTCACCATCTTCCATACACCAACAGCAGTCATCAGCAAGGGTAAGTAATAACTTCAACATATTTTTGTAGTGTAGATTTGGATGAATTGGGTATAAAATTTAATTTGAAGTGAGGTTTTTGGGTAGTCAGGAATGGATCAATTCATTTCCCATTATTTCTTATGGGGAAATTAGCATAGGTTTACGAGTTTTTGGGTTACGAGCTAGCTGTCTCCAGGAACAGATTAACCCTTAACATGCTCGGGGTCTAATATACTGCTATCCGCACAGGCGCATGTCATTTTGAAAAAAAAAAATTTTTTTTTTTGCTAATCTGTTAAGTTTTGTTCACTGATCACGGGAAAAATAAAAAAAAAATTATATTGTACTTACTTTTGTTGCAATAGAGCCGTAAAGTTGCGTGGTGACGTCACACTCTGCATGTTCGCTCATGCAGTACACGCCCCAGAGGCGTTGCGCGGCGTCCCGCAACAGCCAGAGTTGCCACAAATATATTTTCGCGCTATTTATTTACAATGTCTAGGCGCATTTTATCCATTTATTTTGCACTAAATTTGTTTCAAATAATGTTTGAACATATTTTGTATCAATAATTGTTGCATATTTGAGTATACACAGGCGCACACATATGTTTTCAATTATGGCAATATAATATGTCATTACAGTCTATTATATTGTATGTTCTGCTTATATTTCTATATATTTACACACACGCACACGCTAACTGCTTATATGTTTACATATTTACACACTCGCACACGCTGTACACACTTTGCAGCACACTTAGAAGTTTTCTAGACTGTGGTAGTCATTGAAGCACTTGACAGCACATAATGGGATACCACACGTTTCACACCATGTTTGTACAAGCTTCTGTTTCTGGTCTCTACGTGTCGTTGTTTTACACACCAAGCAATCACGTTGGCCTATTGCACGCTTCCCAGCTGGTGGCAAATACTCGAGTCTGTGAGCTAGGAAGCCTTCAATGTGAGCGAGGCGTGGAGTACCAGCATGCTGCAACAGTGGGTTTATGATGGGCCGCTGAATCCCTGGGACATCTTTTGCAAACTTTCCTAATAACTGTATTGCAGCATCAAATACAAAGTCACGGAAAGTGGGCTTACGTCCAGTCCTCACAAGGTACATGTTGAAACAGTTCAGCATGCTCATGTCCACAAGATGGAAGAACACTTTTTTCGTCCACCTACATGTCTTCCGCACACACTCTGCAGTGCCAATCATCATGTCTGATTTATCAATCAACCGCATGTTGATATTATAGTCTAAAACACAGTCTGGCTTATATAGTGGTGCGTTTGTTTTATGGCTCACTTTCCCACTGTTCACCATTGTTCCATCATGAATTGTTGTCAACAAGTTCACCTCTCGTTTGTCTTTCCACCGAACTGACAGAATTTGATCACATTTCCTTCTCTGACACTCACCAACTGCAATGTCGGTGTCAAACACAGGCATTTCCCTTCGTTGTGGCTTTACTGTACCAACCAATCCGGTTCTATTTTCTAGCAAGAACCGAGCTAGCAAGGGACTTGTATAGTAATTATCCGTGTATAAAATGTGTCCCTTGTTCATCCACGGAGCCATGATGGTCTTCACTACACTACCCGAGAATCCATGTTCGTCGTTACCGGGAATGTCTACATCACTAGCCGAGTACAAAATCATGTGTAACACGTATCCTGTCTCACAATCACAAAGAACAAAAAATTTCAGGCCAAATCGGTTTCGTTTTGAGGGAAAGTACTGTTTGAATGGAACACGTCCCTTGAAAAGTACGAGAGATTCATCAACCACCAGCTTCTGTGCTGGTACGTAAAAATCTCTGAATTTTCCAATAACATCGTTCATGTAGTGCCTCACTCGCCACAGTCTATCATCAGGTGTTCGGTCCTGAACACTTCCAAAATGTAGACACCTGAGGAGTATCTGAAACCTGTCTCGTGACATATATTTACCGAATAAAGGTGTTGGCACTGTATGGTCCTTGCTCCAATAGTCACTTATTGCATGTTTGTGACAGTGCTTCATCAACAAACAGTGCCAAAAACACGTACATTTCCGCAACTGTGGTATTTTTCCAACGCTGCAGTCGTGAAAATTCTGTGATTTCCCTCTCAATCAGGTAAGCAGCATGCAGGTTCGTTTGGTGTACAATGTATTCCATGAGTGGTTCATCATAGAATGCTGTAAAATATTCCATCTCAGCCATGTCCTCACCTTGATTAGGGAAAAGGTTTGTAATCCCTACATCTGTATCGTCAAAGTGAGGAATATTAGGAATAAAATCGTCACCATCACTCCACTCAAGTACACCAGGCGTCCTGCGAGATGCAGATGAAAGACGGCGAGGAAGCGATGCATACCGGCGACCAGGAGCTGAACACCGTCTGCGAGAAGCACGGCGGCTACGTGCACGTGAGGTGGGTGCACGTAAGGTGGGTTCTGGTGAGGTGGATGCACGTGAAGTGGGATGCGGGTGAGGTGGGTGCATGTGAGGTGGGTGCACGTGAGGTGGGTGCACGTGAGGTGGGTGCACGTGAGGTGGGTGCACGTGAGGTGGGTGCACGTGAGGTGGATGCACGTGAGGTGGATGCACGTGAGGTGGATGCACGTGAGGTGGGTGCATGTGAGGTGGATGCACGTAAACACGAGGGTCTTGGTCCCTCATGTGGTGCCATGCGGTAGCGCTTGGCTGGGCGAGATGCTGCTGACGCGACAATTTCTCGCCCAGTTACACCACTGGTACCAGCCACAGGCTCAATAAAACTGTGATCTGAGTCACTAAACCCAGAAAAGGAGTCACCTCTCTCTGACTCGTCATCCTCAAACAGATAATATCCACAGGAACTGTGAGGTCGTGGTAGAACTGGGGTAGAAACTGGGCGAGGAGGCAAGGGTGAGGGTAGAGGCCTCGCCTTGGCATGGCGAGAATTCTCACTCTCACTGCTGCTGCTACTATCACCCGACAACTGTGTATAATCCTCGTCGTTGTCAGAATCATCAAACACACTTTCCTCACCTTCAGAAAATAATTCGTGGGCTATTTGCTCTGGGGTGAGGGATTGCGTGGTGCGTGCCCGTGAGGCGTTTGACCGTGCGCTCGCCATGGTGACCGTCGCTAAACTGAGGCCTCCCAGGCCTTCGGAGCGTGAGCGGGAATTTTTTTCAAAATGGCCGCTGTTTACTATAGCCCGTGGGCAGCGTATGGGAACCCCAGATACCCGGCGGGACATTCAAATCGTGCGCGGTACCCATACACGTCATTTGATGTGAAGCGCAGTTTACTGGTAAAACGCCTAGCACATCATATGACGTGAGGCGCACTTTAAGGGTTAAACTCTTAAACCGAAGTACCCCTGTATAAGACTTTGGCATCAGTCAATGTTAATTAGAGTTCTAGGCCTACCGGGGACAAGCCAGAACCTGGCCCCCTCAGAAAGGCACGAGGAGAATGGCCTACAGAAATACACATGTGGTTATGGAGCATTCTATGTCTGCCATCTACTGGGTCAGGCACCCAGAAAGGTAAGCATCCCAAAACAAACTCCTATTCTAGGTGAAACTACTACTAAAAGTCAAACAGGTGAACAGAACGCCGCAAATAAAAATGAGCAAACAAGCATGATGTCACCACATCGCCTCACCGCTTGTCTCTACTACCCCCCACCCTCCTCAAGAGGGGAAAGAGGAAGCCTAGGACCCTTGCGCCGGCGATCCACCCTGCAGTTCTGTGGCTGGATGTCAAAACACGTGAAAAACCACCGATCGGAGGGAAGGGGGAAGGTTGCCAGGGAGCCTTTGGGTCTCGCCCAGAAAATTGCTTTTCATTACATTCAACGCTGGTTTTCTGGGGGAAGCCCCTTCGGTTCCCAGGAGCTACTTCGGAGCTACTTTACCAAAGATAAGGAAAAGAGGGATGCACCCGGGAGGCATTCGCCACGCATGACTCAAATCAAAGGCTAGACAACCAACGGCACCAAAGGACCCAGGAAACCCAAACCCAGGAACTGGGAAGACGGGAAACCGGGGCAACCAAAAGCATGTTCCCAGACACAGAAGCCGAGGCGCACAAATAACGGCAGAGAGCCACAACTGGACACAACACATGAAGCACCTCCGGCCTAACCAACCAAGCATCAATAGCCCAAGGATCCCTCCTGAAAACAGCAGACTCATACCGCCCAAAAAAAGAGAGTCAGCCACCACCGAACAAACCTACCAAAAGAACCAAACGAGCAGAAACCCCTGCGCCAGAGGAGAGCATGAAGCTCCCCGACCAGAACCACACAGGCCAATGCCAACAGGAAAAAGCCAGAGAGGAACAAACCAATGGCACCAAAAGACCCAGCAAACGACCCAGGAAATCCAAAACCAGGAACAGAGAAGACGGGAAACTGGGGCAACCAAAAGCACGTCCCCACACACAGAAGCTGAGGCACACAAACAACAGCGGAGAGTCACAACACATGAAGCACCCCCAGCCTAACCAACCAAGCATCAACAACCCAAGGACCCCTCCTGAAAACAGCAGACTCATACCGCTCCAGAAAAGAGTCAGCTGCCACCGAATAAACCTACTAAAAAAACAAACGAGCAGAAACCCATGTGCCAGAGGAGAGCATGAAGCTGCCCGACCAGACCCGCATAGGAAAATGCCAACAGGAAAAAGCCGAAGAGAAACAAAGCCGACCAAAGGGCCACTAGAAACTGAGGAGAAGAGAGAAGGAGAACACCAGATCCAAAAACCAGGACGGCTCAGGCGGCGTATAAGCAGGCCAGAAGTGAAACAACGCACGAGACAGCTTGCAAAACGGTGCCGAAGGAACATCAACCCTGAACGTAAGCTGCAGTGGTCAGAAAAGAATTTAAAATATTTTGTTTATGTAAATTGTTTTTTTAAATCTAGGTTTTAGTAACTGTGTTTATGTTTTAGGACTAAATTTCAAAGAAATGTAAATCTTAAAACATCATTCTAGAGTTCCTTTGGGCCACTAAATTAATCTATTAAATAAAAATTAGGCTAGAGAACTGTATTAATATACAAACCATGGACTGGATTGTAGAACACATGTCGAGCATTTTTATGAGAGTTGCTTCCACCAACATCCCAGAGCTCCACAAAATATGGCCGCTGACTTGGTGTTCCTTCACGATACTCATGAACACGAACTTCCACACTACAGCCAATTGTCCAAGATGAATTGCTGAGAGACTGTCCGTGACATATGAGATGAACTAAAGACGATTTTCCCACTCCTGAAACCATTAAACTAACTTCAATATAACTGTAGGTTATGCATGATAATGAAAATGTCTTGCTCATCCCTCTTTTTTAATGTCCTATACTCCTGCACATAAATGTAGCTTCTACATCTAAATCTTGAGTATACAGTGTATAATTTCTCTATAGTTATTACATTTTATTTTGACTTTTTTGTATGTAAATAATTTACTGTAAATTTGTGTAAACTAACCCAACATAAATGTATACATTTATAGTTGGATTAGTTTAATACCATAAATACTTCATAAATAAAGTACTGTATTTCGATTTCAATTTTACAATGTACTGCTTAATTTAACATTTGGTATGATTAACAAGACCATTTGCATACTGCAAAATACTTAGCTCTGTGCCACCATATTCAGGCTATATTCACAATTTTCTGTTGTCATTTATGGTGCCACATTTATAAACAAGATTGTCAGAATGACGACTTGACGTACAACTTGATGCACTGTTGAATGTAAAACCTATCAAAATTTCCTCCTCGTTCAGGACAAATAAAAGATCTAAACAATATGGAAGTAAAACACTGTGTAGCTAGAGTTGAATAAAATCACAATCATAATTTACAAAAGGAGAATTCTCTTAAGATATTTCACAAAAGTTATTGAAAATCCTAAAAACCAATTACTAGCTGTACAAGGAAGAATTATATAATGTCTATTATTCTAGCACTACATTTTTGCTTTACTGCCTTAACCGTCAAACCGCTAGGGGCCCAAATGGAATTCACACCCACAGGCGCAAAAAAAAAAAAATCCAAAAAATTCTTTCGTCTTATAGAAGTGTTATTTTTGTTCCCTGATCACGGAAAAAATAACAAAAAAATCGTAGGTGGCATATTTTAGCCGCAGTAGGGTAGGGAAGTGTGGCAAAAAAGGGGCGTTGGCAGAGCCTTCGCCAGACGAGGTCTACTCACCCCGAGCTGTCAGTCAGCAGTTGCCACAAATATATTATTTCCTAATTATTTCAATGTCTCTGATTTATTTTTTCTTAGTTTTTTTGCAGTAATATTATTCCATACAGTGAATTGTGGTATATTTATATTATAAAATGTGTGAACCATCGCTGTACTCAAAATTATCGTGTGCATATAAGTGATTCAATTATGTTAAAAAACAATAAACAAATAGTTTTGCTGTTGTTACACTATATACACAGGTTATATATAAGTATCTGCATGTTTTGTTCACCATAACGAACTACTAAGTTGGTCTTGTGAGTCAAAAAGCAACGAGGAGTGGCTGCCACACACCAGCGAGCCACTCACTGCCACTCCCTCCCTCAACACCACCTCACTCACCCTCATTCACCTCCCACAATACTGTTTTTGCATTTATTCACTATACACAGACGTTATATATACGTATTTACATGTTTTGTTCACCATAACTGTACATCTAAGCTTGTATGGTGAGTAAAGGCACAAAGACGTAGCTACTCCACAGTCAGCTGATCAGCGGCCACCCTCAAGGCATGACGCACTAATATTTCTCCTCCAACAATATTAGTTGAAGTGTTATTACGCTGTATACACACATTATATATAAGTATCTACCTGTTTTATTCACCATACCTGTACAAATAAGCTGGTATGGTGCCCAAAGACCATAGTAGCCATCAGTAAACAACATGCCAAGTCGTGCAGACGACGCTCCTCTCTCACCAATATGGCGGCTCCCAACCTACTCCTCTCGCTGTTATCTCACACTATACACACGTTATATATAAGTATCTACATTTGTGTTCACCATAGCGAACCACTAAGCTGGTATGGTGAGTGCAGTCAATAAATGGTGGCCACACACAGTTAGAAGACGATGCCCACAACCCTCCCTCCACAGCCTTACTCCTCCCTCCATCGAGCACAGCGCTAAATATCTCCACAATCAAGCTGTTATCAGAATCCTGGTCAGTTTTATCAAAGTCAGGGGGCTTCAGTAATACTATCACTGCTAAATAATAGCAGTATCACTTATATTTTGGCATTTGTAGGCGATGCTGTGGTCACAAGCTGAACAGCGGTGCTGTGAGCTCGTGCTGCGTGCGCCAGCCTTGGTGGCTTGCTCAATACTGACGCTCTCACACCCAAAAATGTTGGGCTGGATTTTTTTTCTAGGTGCATCTGGCAACTATCAGTCGTGGCTGTACTATAGCTGCCCCTATCCCAGGCGGGGCGTTTAAATTATAGCACTAGACACGAAATCATATATAAATGATGTGCGCGGTTTCAGTTTTGTCACTGATATCATTTATATATGATGCGCGGTTTGAGGGTTAATGGCATTAATAACAACAACTTATATAACTTGTAAAATATCAACTGTAAAGGCACCTAACATGCCTTACCCCAGCATTTCTCACCTTTGTAGCCTTAAAAATTCTGAGTCATACTTTAGATAAACACAGATTTCATTGTCAAATGAAAGCAACGATTTCTGTCCTTGCTCTCGATACTGGTTAAATGAGAAAATTAACAAAAAACCAGCGTTGAATGTAATGAAACGCCATTTTCTGGGTGAGCCCCTGAGGCTCCCTGGAGCTTATCGGGCTAATGTATGTTTATTAGACTGGGACATTAGCTAAGGAGTTCAGACCTACCAGGGACCAGCGCCAGAACCTGGCCCCTTCAGAGAGTTTCAGGGAGCAATGGCACTGGAAAACCCCATTGTGGTTGGGGTTTTCCTTATCTGCCACTGACTGGGGTCAGGCACCCAGAAAGGTAGGCATGACAAACAAACCCCACATGGTAAAAACAAACAAAAAACGAACAGAGAGGTAGAAACTCCCTACAATCCCAAGGAAACAAGCAAACATCACACTTTACTGCCGCACCGATCGTAAGCGCAGCCCTCCCCCCTCAAGGGGGAGGGGGAGCCCCGGACCTACCGCTCCGCTGCCAAGCTTCAGTTCGGAAGCTAAGCTTCAACCAACGTGAAAAAACGCTGACCAGTGGGGGGGGGAGGGTTGCCAGGGAGCCTCCGGGGCTCACCCAGAAAATGGCGTTTCATTACATTCAACGCTGGTTTTCTGTGGGGAGCCCCTACAGCTCCCTGGAGCTTCATACCCAAAGAGAAGGAAAAGAAAGGGCTAACCCGGGAGGCAGCCGCCACAAACTCCGCAACGCGAAGCCGAGACAACAGGTGCAACCTGCGACCCAAGGCAACAAGAACGCACAGGAGCAGATGCGCATAAAGAATGGGCGGCCAAGAACCTGTGCGACCCTCAATTCCCTGCGCCTGAAATGAGCCCTAGACGTCACCAACACAGCAGCAAAAGCTGCAAACATCCGAACAGCACGGGCGCAAAGACAGACCGCAGGCTGGAAGACTGAAAAACTCTGCGGACGACCTGGAGACCCGAGCCCTGAAACAGGGAACGAGGGGAACCGGATCAAACCAAAGCGCATCCCCAGACACGGTACGCAGGTAACGGCAAAAAGCACAACCGGACAACACAGGACGCACCCCCGACAAACCAATCAAGCATCAATAACCCAAGAACCCATCCGAACCAGCCGTCTCGACCGTCGCCAGGACAGAGAAAGGCTGCACACATATAAAACTACCACTAGTACTAAAGAACAGAAACCTGAACCGAAGGGCTACCAGAAAATGAGGAGAAGATAAGAAGGCACCCTGATCAAGGACCAGGACGGCGCAGGCGATGCATGAGCAGGCCAGAGGTGAAACAAAACACGAGAAAGCGTACGAAACGGGCAGATGTGACGTCCACCCCGAATGCAAGCCAGAGCGGCTCCGCCAGAGCCACACAAAACGAGGCAACAGTAAGAAACATCAAATAACTGTAGTCCTGAAAACCCAGAAAGGACAAGAAACCCGATGCGAAGAGAAGCAACGTACAAAGAGCAAGAAAAAA
>WNGS01143742.1:27604-53611 GCA_020271785.1 Procambarus virginalis
ACACTGATCTGATATTTACCCTAATGAGTCAGATATAAGGAAGTTAGTTGGAACCCCCTTGGGAATGAGTGATCATAGTGTATTGAGCTTTGAGTACCTGGTTGAGCTAGGAATTATCACCCCCAAAAAAGAACTGGGAACCAAAGGGCTGGCGTACAGAAAGGGAAACTATGAGGAGATGAATAAATTCCTATGGGATATACATTGGGACACAGAACTCGGAACCAAGTCCGTACAAGACATGATGGACTATGTCACCCAAAAATGTCAGGAGGCTGTAAGCAGGTTTGTCCCAGCCCAACAGGAAAAAACAGAGAAGCAAAGGAAGAATCCGTGGTTAATAGGGAATGTATGAAAGCAAAGGAGCTGAACAAAAGGGCATGGAGGAACTTCCGTAATAACAGAACACCAGAAAGTAGAGAGAGATACCAGAGAACCAGGAACGAGTATGTCAGTGTGAGAAGAGCAGCTGAGAAAAGGTATGAAAATGATATAGCTAACAAAGCCAAGACTGAACCAAAGCTACTACACAGTCACATCAGGAGGAAGACAACAGTGAAGGAACAGGTGATTAAACTTAGGGTGGGCGAGGACAGGTACACAGAGAATGACAAAGAGGTGTGTGAAGAACTCAACAAAAGGTTCCAGGAGGTCTTTACAATAGAACAGGGAGATATCACGGCGCTGGGAGAGGTGGCAGCAAACCAGGTGACCTTGGATAGGTTCGAAATTACAAGAGATGAGGTCAAAAAGCACCTATTGGAGCTGGATGTGAGAAAAGCTGTTGGGCCGGATGGAATCTCGCCATGGGTATTGAAAGAGTGTGCAGGAGCACTTTGCTTACCACTCTCCATAGTGTATAGTAAGTCACTGGAAACGGGGGACCTACCAGAAATATGGAAGACTGCTAATGTAGTACCAATATACAAAAAGGGTGACAGACAAGAGGCACTGAACTACAGGCCAGTGTCCTTAACTTGTATACCATGCAAGGTGATGGAGAAGATTGTGAGAAAAAACCTAGTAACACATCTGAGAGAGAAGAGACTTCGTGACAACCCATCAACATGGGTTCAGGGAGGGTAAATCTTGCCTTACAGGCTTGATAGAATTCTACGATCAGGTGACAAGAATTAAGCAAGAAAGAGAAGGGTGGGCGGACTGCATTTTTTTGGACTGTCGGAAAGCCTTTGACACAGTACCCCATAAAAGGTTGATGCATAAGCTGGAGAAACAGGCAGGAGTAACAGGTAGGGCGCTCCAGTGGATAAGGGAGTACCTAAGCAATAGGAAGCAGAGAGTTACAGTGAGGGTGAGACCTCAGACTGGCGTGAAGTCACCAGTGGAGTCCCACAGGGCTCTGTACTTGGACCTATCCTGTTTCTGATATACGTAAATGATCTCCCAGAGGGTATAGACTCATTCCTCTCAATGTTTGCTGACGACGCCAAAATTATGAGAAGGATTAAGACAGAGGAGGACAGCTTGAGACTTCAAGAAGACCTGGACAAGCTGCAGGAATGGTCGAACAAATGGCTGTTAGAGTTTAACCCAAGCAAATGTAATGTAATGAAGATAGGGGTAGGAAGCAGGAGACCAGATACAAGGTATCATTTGGGAGATGAAATACTTCAAGAGTCAGAGAGAGAGAAAGACCTGGGGGTTGATATCACGCCAGACCTGTCCCCTGAAGCTCATATCAAGAGGATAACATCAGCAGCATATGCCAGGTTGGCTAACATAAGAACGGCCTTTAGAAACTTGTGTAAGGAATCTTTCAGAACATTATATACCACATATGTCAGACCAATCCTGGAGTATGCGGCTCCAGCATGGAGTCCCTATCTAGTCAAGCATAAGACTAAACTGGAAAAGGTTCAAAGGTTTGCCACCAGACTAGTACCCGAGCTGAGAGGTATGAGCTACGAGGAGCGACTGCAGGAATTAAACCTCACTTCGTTGGAAGACAGAAGAGTTAGCGGGGACATGATCACCACATTCAAGATTCTCAGGGGAATCGACAGGGTTGATAGAGACAGGCTGTTTAACACAAGGGGCACACGCACTAGGGGACACAGGTGGAAACTGAGTGCCCAAATGAGCCACAGAGATATTAGAAAGAACTTTTTTAGTGTCAGAGTGGTTGACAAATGGAATGCATTAGGAAGCGATGTGGTGGAGGCTGACTCCATACACAGTTTCAAGTGTAGATATGATAGAGCCCATTAGGCTCAGGAAACTGTACACCTGTTGATTGACGGTTGAGAGGCGGGACCAAAGAGCCAGAGCTCAACCCCCGCAAGCACAACTAGGTGAGTACAACTAGGTGAGTACACACATGCGTATGCACATACACATGTGCACACACACACAGTGTACACATGTACATGCGTACAAATACACTTAAAAAGAAAATTATAAGCCGCCGACCAGAGGGCAGAGCACACGCCGGCCAGGCAAAGAAGGCACAAAACTGTATCAAAAGGCCCACCTCAACAACAAAACCTCAAAGTCCCAGCACGACCACAACACGTGCCAAGAACCAAAAAGATCAGTCTGCAAGCCAGGAAGACCCCGGAACTCCAGAAGGCAGAACCGGGTCACACACGAGGTAACAAAGCCCCCTGAACCCACAAAGGGGCCCCAAGAGGAAGAAACCTCCGGAACGAAACCAAAGAACTCAAAGGAACCCAGAAACAAACCAGGGGGAGCCAAACCACCACATTTTGTCGGCGGAGAAACACGACAGAAAGGCAAAGCACAGCTCCCAGACAGAACCCCCAGGAAAACGGTCATAACAGACCGAAAAACCGAGGGACAAGGTGTGGGAGCAAGCATAACAGCCAGGACACTGAGCCCAAACCCTCGAGGCCCAGACCCAAAACAGACAAAATGGGAAACCCGGTGTAAAAGCAACACTCAAACGTTCCCAGAGGAACAGGAACGGGCAGAAAACACCAGAAAATGAAGAAACGACAACAGGAGAATAAACCCTGGAAAAATGGTGAAAACTCACCCAAGAAGCTCGCTGCACACCCAGGCGAATGTAAGTAAACCGCAACGCCGCCCTGGTGGCCACGCCGGGAAACGGCAGAACGAAAATGGCCGGCAGAACGGAGGGCTGTGACCGATGCTAAAGATACGAAAATACGCCAGCAAAAGTGGGAAGCAAGCAGACTGGATGGGCAAAAAACTCTGCCCAAAAGCAGAAAACCCAGGCAGGGGCAAACCGCCCCAGAACGCTAGCAGGCATCCCCCACAGCCCCAGGAACCAGCAACAGAGGCCCCGGGGCAGAGTCGTCCTCCAAGCCCTCCACCCTTAAAGAAAAGCAGAGTCCATGGGAAAGGCAGCAAGAAAGGGCCGCTGGTAAGACCCAGAAGCCTTGGCAGGAGGAACAGGCTCGAAAACCTCCATCCCCCAACCCGAACAGGGCAGCCCCCGAAAACCGCCCGAGTCTCGGCCCCAACTAAACCCCGCCCGACCCGAAAACCCGCAGACGGTCCGGAGCCGGGAACAGGGAGGGAAAGGGCGAACAGCACCTAACCAAACGGGGCAGCCTCGGGCATCCGAGTGGGAAACAACTAGCATGTTGCAGCAACCTAACCTAGCTTGCAACACGGATACCACCTGTACTCTGAGCAGTAATAAATCAGGAGAGTACTGGAGAACAAGCAGAGAAAATCTCTTGCAAGACTCCAGGTCAAGGTTGGAGCTCCGGGGGAGCCGGTCGGCCGAGCGGACAGCACACTGGACTTGTGATCCTGTGGTCCTGGGTTCGATCCCAGGCGCCAGTGAGAAACAATGGGCAGAGTTTCTTTCACCCTATGCCCCTGTTGCCTAGCAGTAAAATAGGTACCTGGGTGTTAGTCAGCTGTCACGGGCTGCTTCCTGGGGGTGGAGGCCTGGTCGAGGACCGGGCCGCGGGGACACTAAAGCCCCGAAATCATCTCAAGATTACCTCAAGATAACGGGAAGGTGTCAGTGACCCAACAGGCAGCATGACGGAGGTAAAAGTGGCGACTGTCATCCAGAGACAAGGGCACAGCAACCAACGATCCCGTACAAAACGGGTTGAAACCCGGAAGACACATTCAATGGTCTACCGAGCCCAGACAGGGGTTTCCAGGGCCCGTAGGCTGACTGCTACGGGAAGCCCGGACAAGGTGTTGCTAACCAGTTAAGAAACCCAAAAATAACAAGAGGATAGAGGATAGCACTGAAAACCCCTGCGACGTGTACAATCACGGGGGCCTAGCAGAGGGCTGCCAAACACTACCAGTGGAAATATAGCCACACTGGGCAGACCCCCACCAAGCAATTGAAAATAAAAACAAAAGAAAATCCCCACAAAAGTACACCGTCTCCAGAGGCAACAGGAACCGGTCGCCGCTTAGGTGGCAGGCCTCGCAACACCTTGACGCCCTAACCAGCACAATACCAATCCCTACCCAGGGCCAAACAAGGGCCCCAAACCCCAGCTGGCCCCAAGGGCGAGGCAAATGCCGAGCAGCAAGAACCTCTACGGGAATGGTTCCCGAACGCCCCAAGGAAGATAACCCTGTTACGCAAGGGCAGTACTCACAGGGCGCTTAGGGAAGTCAGCCACTAAGCTCATGCAGCTCTGGCACTGATGAGGTATTCCTGGCCACCGCACAACACAACACACTGCAGTGAACGCCACACAAGGCAAACACTGCCTAGGAAACTGAGGCCAGAGAAGCGTCTATCCCTGTTGACATTAGCTTATGAACTGAAGTTTGGCAGCCGGCGCGGTAGGTCCGGGGTTCCCCCTTCCCCCTCTCAGGGCGGGGAGGGCTGCGTGGACAATCGGCGCGGCAGTAAAGTGTGATGTTTGCTTGTTTCCTTGGGATTGTAGGGAGTTTCTACCTCTCTGTTCGGTTTTTTGTTTTAGTTTTTTACCATGTGGGGTTTGTTTTGTCATGCCTACCTTTCTGGGTGCCTGACCCCAGTCAGTGGCAGATAAGGAAAACCCCAACCACAAGGGGGTTTTCCAGTGCCACTGCTCCCTGAAACCTCTGTGAAAGGGCCAGGATCTGGTGCTGGTCCCTGGTAGGTCTGAACTCCTTAGCTAATGTCCCGGTCTAATATAACATACATTAGCCCGATAAGCTCCAGGAGCCGTAGGGGCTCCCCACAGAAATGACTCAAAAACACATCTGCATATGATTACAATCAGCCTATTTATCACTTGTGGAACCATTAGTTACCTTGGGGTTCCACAGAGAAACACTGCCATACACATTACTTTACATTACTTAATGCCCATGCCACCCTCACTCCCATCACAATTGACTTGATGATGGTACAGGACGGACCGAAACTTCGTCGTCTTCTCGATTTCCTGTGTGTGGTTTGGTCATCATATCTTCAGCCATGTTATTGTGACTCATCGTCTACCATACACATAGATTCAACTTCAACCACTTCAGCTATGAAATATTTAACTTTGTAAAATGACCATGATGAAATACAGTACAATATAGTTTCATCCATACACTACAGTATAACCAAACACAGTACAGTACGTATATCCTGTCAAGTGCTGCATTATATATATGACATAAGAAATTACCTTCATAATCTGACCTTTTTTGTAACTACTGCAGTTACATAAATCTCTATCTCTTAACTTAAAAACCTGCCAAAATTACTTTATAATTACTTTACAATAGTTAAATTAGTATATACAGATAAAAATACAATTTATTACTCAGCAAATCAATAAACTTTATTGTAAATATTGTATCATCATCAGATGCAAAAAGGAAAAAGAATGTCATCCCAAATAATTTCTAAATTACCTCTGCTTTCAACTTTTAAATTCATCCACACTAGAACAACTTACAGTATAGTCAAATTTTTAACCATGGAGTTCACTGCCTTGATGGACTACTATACAGAAAATATATAAAATTATGCACAAGTATAACCAAGCTTTCTTTTTTTTCTTTTTTTTTTTCTTTTTTTTTGCAGTAATATTCCTACATGGGCCCAAAGTCTCTGGCTGGCCAACTAAGTGTTATTCGTTGCTCGTTTCATTCTAACTTAGGCAGTGCATGAGTGAACAAATCCACAAGGGCCGTGATGAGGATTCGAACCTGCGTCCAAGAGCATCCCAGATGCTGCCTTAATCGACTGAGCTACAACATGGTCAAAAGGAGTTGAAACCGAAGTTCTACTGAACTTACTGGATCCTGCAGCCTCTCCGAGGCACAAACCAGGGTTTTACACAACTCCCCCCATGCACTCGATCTATGTCAATAAGCTGTTCTCCCTCTTCGCCCTTACTTCATTACACACAGAAATCACAATTGCGTGATGAATCAAATGAACAAATCAACAAGGGGCGTGACGAGGATTCGAACCTGCATCCGAGAGCATCCCAGACGCCGCCTTAATCGACTGAGCTACGACATGGTCAATGAAGTGTTATGGTATACAAACAAACGGTTATGGTTACAAATGTGTAACCATACAAAAGTGTAATGGTTACAAACAATATAGTGTAATGAAGTAAGGGCGAAGAGGGAGAACGGCCTATTGACATATCTCGAGTGCATGGGGAGAGTTGTGTAAAACCCTGGTTTGTGCCTCGGAGAGGCTGCAGGATCCAGTAAGTTCAGTAGAACTTTGGTTTCAACTCCTTTTGACCATGTCGTAGCTCAGTCGATTAAGGCAGCGTCTGGGATGCTCTCGGACGCAGGTTCGAATCCTCGTCACAGCCCTTGTGGATTTGTTCATTTGATTCATCACGCAATTGTGATTTCTGTGTGCAGTGCATGAGTATTTATAACTCATAAGTTGGCTTCAGTAAGATTATGTCCTGCGTGTTTAATAACTTCTGCTCTGTTGAATCTTAGTTGAAATCTTACTTGGTTTGTAACTCTGCACCGTGTTCGATAATTTTCCAGGGGTCTGTTGAACATTTCTCCACAGTGCTTACATTTCCCTCTCATCTTCTGGCACCTGTAAGCCAATTTCCCATGCACGTATGTTACCTTGCATTAATTCCAGGGGTAATGGTTCCCTGTGGCCCGGTCTCTGACCAAGCCTCCTTCAGTATCTTTGGGTATCTCCTTGGGTATCTAAGCCTGATGCGATTCAAGTGCACTTCTGTGTTTCTATTGCTTACGCTCATGAAAATAAGTGGTTCATACTTGATTGCATTTTTGTACCAACCCGTACGTAGATCCTGATGTTGCAGCTGCTGTGTTGTGTTCAATGCACATCCTCTGCATTGCTCATCTCTAATTATTTGCTTAACCTGTGTTAGACACTGGTATGTATACATCTACATTTCTTTCCTTCGTTGCATGTGTTCTTGCAACAAGAACACATCATGTATGTGTTCTTGTTGCAAGCTTTCAATGGCTGTTCTCAAATCTGTCTGTATGATAACATGTTGTCGGTGTTCAACAAGAGCATGTTCCAAAGCCTTTTGAATGGCTAGCATCTCTGTAAAGTTGAACATCTATTTGAGTCTCCAACTAATTACAGAATTTCCTACTTTAACTACAGCCCCAATCTGCAATTAAGGCCGTCTGTAACCAAGCTGTAATACAATTAAATTAATGTGGTACTATAATCCAAATTAATAACTATATTATATAAAATCAAAAACTGTTCACTACAGTTAAACTAGCGTGCAAAAGTATTCAGTTAACACTTAACAGAACAAGTGCCTATTTGACACAAGACAGTGTAATGTCACAACAGTTATAGACTATAACCAATTAATAAACTTAAGACTGAGCTGTGAATAAAACATGTCCTTCACACATTACCTGAGTCTCCAACAACCAGGATCTTGACCTTGTTCATAGCATTGGCATGGTTGGCCATTGCACTTTTTCTTGTCTTGTTTTAAGACTTGGAAGGCAATACAAATTCTTAAACCTCTGAAAATATAATTTATTAGTTAATATTTATTTTCTCAACTTAATTTCTTTTAGCAACATATTGATATAAAATGTATTGCTTTGCTTCTTGTTTTGAATGTACCATCCAAATGCTTCATTTCTGGATGATTTGAGATTACAATTTTCAAAATATTTTAGCTTTGTTGTGCATATGTTAAGATATGCACAGTAGGTCTCTTTGTACCTCTGTAGCAAGACATGAGACCAAGACTACTAATAATTTTTGTATCTTCTTTACACAGGATGGTACAGGAAGAGCCAACTTCTGACCTCTGTTAGCATGCCAAGAGCTTTCCCTTCCCATAGCTCATGGCATGCCTGACCCACTAGTTTTTTCTGGAGCCCGATCCACCTATCAGTTAACAACTAGACCTAGATTCACGAAGCTCCATGTATTTCTTCATAAGTATGAGTGCTACGAAGGTTCTTAAGTACCGGCTAAGAACGCACCAAAGTGCAATTCAGAAAAGTATACTTACGAAGATTTTTTAGTAGTTCACTTAGGTCTCGCTAGATGTCACTAGGGCTTTTAGTTTGGCCAATCAGAGAGAATGTAACAAACTAGGTTGTTGTAGGAATGATCCAGTATGTTCTCTCTCAGACATGGGAGTGTGGGAAGTGGGAGTCATGTGTAGGGACCTGACTGGGAGCACGGGGCATCCCCTGGGAATTGGTGGTTGAAATACAAAATGACTGGCGCCTTAGTCTCATAGTATCGTATAATGAATTATTCTACAGTATTCAGTAATTTAGAGAAATTAGTCTTCATTCCAATTGTATTCAATAGTATTCCTGTTTATAGTATCAAGAGTATCCTAATTGTCAGAATAATGAGTAAGTCACCATCAGTGACGTCTCGAGCCGGGACTAGGCCTTGGCGTGGAGTGACCTCGGCGACCTGGCGGTCACGGGTCATTAGTTTCCACATTCAGTATTTCTCAAAGGTCAAATAGCCATTTTGTAATCGGTAATAGCTCTTCCCTAAGTTGCCTGTGTAATTAACTTCAGTTAAAAGAATTCAACAATCTGGGTCGTTCAGTACAACAGAGATTAGTTGTTCAACTTAAACTCTACGAGTGAAATTAGTAAAGCCAGGCGTAGGGATACCCATCTTGGCTTCTGTGTAGAGGAGCGAGAGGGAAGATCAGTGTGTAAAAAGCAACGACTCAGGAAGGTGACCTCTATCCACCTCTCCCCCTAGACCAGCAATACCACCGCTGGTCGCCATAAAAGGTATAGTTGCTATGGTTTTGAGTATAGGAAGTTAGTCATCTCATGCCTTTAAAACAGGGAGTGTTAATCCAGGGAGTGTTTTGAATTAGATTTTGTTTAGTTTTTGAATAAATCATTTAGTTATTAAATTGCCTTTTTATTAAATTTCCATTTTATGTACTGTACTATTATTACATATTACACGTCCTGGCTACGTGGCTCCCACGAGGCCGAGTTTTGTTGGGCCGCAGATCCTAACACCGATTAAGAATTCATTATACCTTTGATTGCTAATATTTCCACACTTTAACGTAAATTCATCCCTCCCATACCAACTAGCTAGGGATCAAGCCCCAAGGTTTATTGAGAGCATAATCGATCCAGACC
Source organism: Procambarus virginalis (assembly GCA_020271785.1). NCBI lineage: Eukaryota > Metazoa > Arthropoda > Malacostraca > Decapoda > Cambaridae > Procambarus > Procambarus virginalis. Next base: position 37,145 of record WNGS01143742.1, read on the forward strand.
TCGGTTATTGCTCAGTGTTAATGGTCTGGTGGTGGCAGCGTAAGGAGATTCTAGAGTTTTGCTAGGGGGTCTTCTTCCACGACATAGGTTGTAGAATCTTAAGACGGTCAAAACAGCTTAAGACCACGTGGCGTAGGATTCGGCTAGAGTAATAGCTCTGGGGTCCCTTGGTTTGAAGAGAGGTGATTAAGAATACAGGGGGAGAACCAAGAAGAAAACCCCTTCCCGTGTTACAAGTAACATTTTTTATCTTACAGCTGTAGCCAATCGCAACGCTGGCATATTGGAGATTATCCGTGATCACTTGCCACTTATTTACGTAAAATTTTCTTATAAAATTAGTATATTTCGAAGTAAAACTATGTTTTTTCTACTTCTACAGTCAGCACCGATATTGTAGTAAACAAATATGTTACATTTTTTGTTTACCTACGCAATTCTAGGAGATAGTGTGTAGCTTTCCTTGTCGCTCCTAAGATTGGAGAAGCGACGGTATTTATTTATGTATATATTTACCTAAATTTACCCAAGGGCCATTAACTATTTAGTGGCCTCGACAAGGACAAAAAGTCAGGGCTTTTTAAGACCCGCCAATTGTTCTAACGATATTTTCTAGCTCGATTTTGGCATTTATACCATCAGCAGGTAGGCGGTTCCATGGGTTTATAACCCTCCGGGTGAAAAAACTTCTGTTTTCGGTCCTACTTGAGAGGACACTCTCCAACACTATTCTATGATTGCCCTGTTATCAGTGACTTCATACTAAATGGTATGAGGTACTCTGAGCTCTGTAATTACTTCATACACTCAGGAATATTGGAAGATATTCTTGAACTGTACCCAGATTTTGCTAGTGTAGGCTAATAGATCAGCCTTACATTTCTTGTTCTCTCCTGATTCCATGTATGACTGGCTGTCCTGTGAGATGGGGATGTTGGATGAGCTTGTAGCTGGTTTTTTATCTACACTGTGTGGTCCTTCATACAGAATAGGGAAGCAGCACATTGCTGTGCATACCTATGGTTGTTAAAAAAATACATAGTTTGAGAGAAGTCTTGTAGAAATTAGTAAGAGTAATTATAATATAATGTTACATGATTCACTGTTTACCTCGTGAAAATCTTGAAGTTGTTGTTTAGTCAGAGTTGATATGTTTTTTGTATTGAGACTGGTATTTTCTCCCCTGATTCCATGTATGACTAACCATCCTGTGAGATGGGAGTACAGTATTAGATGAACTTATAGCTAGTGTTATATCTACACTGTAATCTCTCATATAGAACAGGGTAGCAGTGCAATGCTGTGTATACTTAACCCTTTAAGTGTGCTACACATCATATGATGGGTTGCCTGACTTGCAGCAACTTGCGCTTCCCATTACATGATGTATTGGAGTACCACGCAAGATTTGAAAGGCCCGCGGGGTAGAGGGGGGACCCCATATGCTGCCCAGGGGCTATAGTAAACAGCCGCCATTTTGTAAAAAAAATCCAGCTCACGCTACCATCGCGTGGGAGGCATCAGTTACCCAGCAGCCACCACGTCAAGCGCATGGCCGAACGCTTCCCGGGCGCGCATCACGCAATCACTCACCCAAGAGCAAATAACTAGTGAATTATTTTCTGATGGTGAGGAAAGTGATTTTGATGACTCTGACATTGCTAAAGTCTACACACAATTGACCGACGATAGTAGCACGGACAGTGAAAATGAGGTACAGCCCCCCTCCCATGGCGAGGTCTATACGCTCACCCATGCCACCTCGCCCAGTGTCTACTCCAATTCACCCATGACCACACAGTTTCTGTGCTTATTTAGAGTCTGAGGATATTTTTGGTGACGAGTCAGAGGAAGGCAACTCTTTTTCTGGTTTTAGTGAAGTGGAATCAGAACATAGTGTTACCGAGCCTGGTACCAGTACCAGTGGTGTTACTGGGTGAGAATTTGTCGCGTCAGCAGTGCCTCGGCCAGCCAAGCGCCACCACATGGAACAACATGAGGCACCTAGAGCCACATGTTCACGTGCTTCCACCTCACGTGCACGTAGCGGCTGTACTGTGTGTAGACGGGCTTCAGCTCCGGGTCCACGGTGTGCATTGCTTCCTCGCCGTCGTGCCCCTGTTGTGTCTCGCAGGACACCAGGTGTACTAGTGTGGAGTGATGGTGCTGGTTTTATTCCTCGAATTCCTGCCTTTGATAATAAAGACGTGGGGATTACAGAGCTTTTCTCTGATAATGGAGAGGATATGTGTGAATTGGATTATTTTACAGCATTCTATGATGAGCCGCTCATGGAATATATTGTACACCAAATGAACCTTCATGCTGCTCATCTCATTCGAAAAGAGATACCTGTAATAGAATTTTCACGATTGCAACATTGGAAAACCACCACTGTAGGTGAAATGTATATGTATGTTGATGAAGCACTGTGTCAAACACGCTATCACAGATTACTGAAGCAAAGATCTGACTATTCCAACACCTTTCTTCGGGAAACATATGTCCCGAGACAGGTTTCAGATACTCCTCAGATGTCTGCATTTTGCAAGTAATGAAGACCGGACAGAGGATGATAACTTTGGCGAGTGAGGCACTATATGAATGAAGTGATTGGAAAGTTCAGAGATTTTTACATACCAGCACAGAAGCTGATGATTGACGAATCCCTGGTGCTTTTCAAAGGACGTGTTTCATTCAAGCAGTATATTCCCTCCAAACAAAACAGATTTGGATTGAAATTCTTTGTACTGTATGACTGTGAAACAGGATACGTGTTACACATGATTCTATATTCAGCTAGCGATGTAAACATTCCCAGTAACGACGAACATGGTTTCTCGGGTAGTGTGGTGAAGTCACTGATGGCACCATGGATGAACAAGGGCCACATCTTATACACAGATAACTACTATACAAGTCCATTGCTAGCTAGGTTCTTGATTGAAAGTAGAACCAGATTGGTTGGCACAGTAAAGGCACGAAGAAGGGAAATGCCAATGTTTGACGGTGGACTTGCAGTTGGTGAGTGCCAGCTATGGAAATGTGATCAAATACTCTCGGTTCGGTGGAAAGACAAGAGAAGTGAACCTGCTGACAAACGTTCATGATGGTACAATGGTGAACAGTGGCAAGGTGAACCGTGTAACGAAAGAACCAGTATATAAGCCAGATTGTTCTTGACTATAATATCAACATGCGTTTGATTGATAAAGCTGACATGATGGTTGGCACTATCGAGTGTGTGTGGAAAACATTGAAATGGATGAAAAAAGTGTTTTTCCATCTTGTTGACATGAGCATGTTGAACTGCTATAATATGTATCTGGTGAAAACTGGACGTAAACCTAGTTTCCGTGTGTTTGCTTTTACACTTGCGACACAGTTATTAGCAAAGTTTGGTAAAGATGTCCCTGGCATACAAAGACCAATCATGAACCCAGTGTTCACTAATTTTTATACCTAATTCATCTAAATAAACCTACAAAACTATGTTCAAGTTATTACTTACCCTTGTTGTTGAATGCTGTAGGCGTATGGAAGATGGTGAGGAGGGGTGAGGAGGAGAGGTGTTACTGTTTGGAAGGGGAGTCCCCTTCCATTATCACATCAGGCAGTGAGGACCTTTCTGGTGTGCACTCCCGGCACGTTTTGCCCGAGTACCACTAGGCCCTGGTTGTGGCTCCCTGCTCAATTTTCTCACAACAAATCTGTCCATGGAAGCTTGTTTTTCCTTTCTTCGCAAGCTGTCTCTGTAGTAAGGCATCACATTGTCATTGAAAAGATTAAGGCAACGGCCTACTACAGCTTTCTCTGGGTGAATCTTTTCAATAAAAGTTTGAATCTCTTCCCACATCTGACACATCTTCTTAATTTCTGCAGAAGGGACATTCGCTACTGCTTCATCCTCCTCCACTGGAGAATCATCAGCTGCGTCGTCTTGCTGTTCCTTTTGAAGGGCTTGGAGTTCTTCGGTGGTCAGTTCTTCGTTGTGTTCTTCCACAAACTCCTCCACATCACCACCATCCAATTCCAAGCCCATTTGCCGGCCCAGAGTAACAATTTCCTCAACAATAGGCGCATCATTTACAGGCTCAAACCCCCTCAAAGTCTAGTTCTGTCACACATTCAGGCCACAATTTTCTCCAGCCAGAGATCAGGGTTCTTTGAGTCACTTCTTGCCAGGCTTTGTCAATGAGTTTTAAAGCACTACAAATGTTAAATTGGTCTTTCCAGAACTCTTTGAGAGTGAGGTTTGTGGCTTCAGTCACTTCAAAACATTTCCAGAAAAGTGCCCTTTCATACAGTTTCTTAAAATTCGCTATGATTTTCTGGTCCATAGGCTGAATTAGAGGAGTGGTGTTAGGAGGAAGGAGCTTTATTGTAAGAAATTTACTGTATCTGTGCATCAATTCATCTTCCAATCCTGGAGGATGAGCAGGAGCATTGTCGAGGAGAAGCATGGCCTTGCGTGGCAAATTTTTCTCCTGCAGATATTTTTCTACGGTAGGGCACAGCACTTCATTCACCCACTCCGAAAAAATAAGCCAAGTCACCCATGCTTTTTTATTAGACTTCCACATCACACACATTTGGATTTTCTGCACTTTATGCTGTTTGAAAACCCTTGGATTTTCAGAATGATACAGTAGCAAGGGTTTAACTTTCAAATCGCCACTCGCATTTGAACACAGCACAAGCGTAAACCTATCTTTCATAGGCTTGTGTCCGGGCAAGGATTTTTCCTCCTTGGTAATGTATGTCCTCTTAGGCATTCTTTTCCAAAACAGTCCTGTTTCATCACAATTAAACACTTGTTGCGGTAGGTATCCCTCAGCCTCTGCAAACACTCTAAATTCTTCAATAAATCATTCAGCGGCTGGTTTGTCTGAGCTGGCTGCGTCCCCATGCCTGGCAACACTATGGATACCACTTCTTTTTCTAAATTTTTCAAACCAGCCCCTGCTTGCCTTAACCCTCAAACCGCGCAAATCATATATAAATGATATCAGTGACAAAACCGAAACCGCGCACATCATTTATATATGATTTCGTGTCTAGCGCTATAATTTAAATGCCCCGCCTGGGACAGGGGCAGCTACAGTACAGCCACGACCGATAGTTGCCAGATGCCACCTAGAAAAAAAATCCAGGCCAACATTCTTGGGTGTTAGAGCGTCAGTATTGAGCAAGCCACCAAGGCTGGCGCACGCATCACGAGCTCACAGCGCCGCTGTTCAGCTTGTGACCACAGCATCGCCTACAAATGCCAAAATATAAATGATACTGCTATTATTTAGCAGTAATAGTATTACTGAAGCCCCCTGACTGTGATAAAACTGACCAGGATTCTGATAATAGCAGGATTGTGGTGATATTTAGCGCTGTGCTCGATGGAGGGAGGAGTAAGGCTGTGGAGGGAGGGTGGTGGCATTGTCTTCTGACTGTGTGTGGCCACCATTTATTGACTGCACTCACCATACCAGCTTAGTGGTTCGCTATGGTGAACACAAATGTAGATACTTATATATAACGTGTGTATAGTGTGAGATAACAGTGAGAGGAGTAGGTTGGGAGCCGCCATTTTGGTGAGGGAGGAGTGTCGTCTGCACGACTTGGCATGTTGTTTACTGATGGCTACTATGGTCTTTGGGCACCATACCAGCTTATTTGTACAAGTATGGTGAATAAAACAGGTAGATACTTATATATAATGTGTGTATATAGCATAATAACACCACAACCAATATTGTTGGAGGAGAAATATTAGTGTGTCTGGCCTTGAGGGCGGCCGCCGATCAGCTGACTGTGTGAGTAGCTACGTCTTTGTGCCTTTACTCACCATACAAGCTTAGATGTACAGTTATGGTGAACAAAACTTATAAATACGTATATTTAACGTCTATGTATAGTGAATAAATGCCAAAACAGTACTGTGGGAGGTGAATGAGGGTGAGTGAGGTGGTGGTGAGTGAGGGAGTGGCAGTGAGTGGCTCGCTGGTGTTTTTTTGACTCACAAGACCAACTTAGTAGTTCGTTATGGTGAACAATACATGCAGATACTTATATATAACCTGTGTATATAGTGTAACAACAGCAAAACTATTTGTTTATTGTTTTATGAACATAATAATTGAATCACTTATATGCACACCATAATTTTGAGTACAGCGATGGTTCACACATTTTATAATATAAATATACCACAATTCACTGTATGGAATAATATTACTGCAAAAAACTAAGAAAAAATCAATCAGAGACATTGAAATAATTAGGTAATAATATATTTGTGGCAACTGCCGTCTGACAGCTCGAGCGGAGTAGACCTCGTCTGGCGAAGGCTCTGTCAACGCCCCTTTTTTGCCACACTTCCCTACCCTATTGCCGTTAAAATATGCCACCTACGATTTTTTGTTATTTTTTCCGTGATCAGGGAACAAAAATTAACACTTCTATAAGACGAAAGAATTTTTTTTTTTTTTTTTTTTTTTGCGCCTGTGGGTATGAATTCCATTTGGGCCCCTAGCAGTTTGAGGGTTAAACTCTTTCGTATCTGCATCACTCATTCCAGGGGTTTTCTTTACAAGGTCGTCGTGCAATACCCTAACTTTCTCACAATGATGGCCTCTGAAACACTATCACCCCTTAATTCCTTGTCGTGTATCCAAATTAACCCTATAACTGCGTTGCCTACAAATATGACACCCCCCACCCCAGTGCGCAGGACATAAATTCGCTGGAAAAATTCTTTTGATTTTTTAAAGTATCAAAACCCTTCCCTCAGTATGTGTATGTAAAAAAAAAATAGAAATTGTACTTACTTTGGCTGCTATAGTGTCCCTAAGTTGGTGCGTGACGTCATCATTCCCCGTTCGCGCGTGACGTACGCTCCCGGGGCGGGGCGCACAAGTTGCCACGAATATATTTTTGTTCATTTTTTGCGCATAGTTCCAAATACATTTTATTTGTTTTTACGTGCTAATCCTATGTATAATGAACACGTACACTATATTATGGCAGTAAAACAACCGTGCTGTCCGAAGACACTCTGTTACGTGCATGACACTTGTATACACATATGCTGCACATATTTACCATGTATCATGCTAATTTATGTATATATACAATCTATTTACACACTATACACTGTCACACACTATATACATTCACCATCAACACATTGAGAACACCGCGAGTGAGAGCAGCCACACCCAGCCAGTCTCCCTCACTCCAACATCTTACTCGCCAACATTGCTCTTTCCACCATACTGTTATTGTTCTTATTACACTATTTACACATGTTATATATACCTATCTACATGTTATATTTACCAGAACTATGCAAGTAAGCCGGTATTGTGTCCAAACAGTACAGTGGCCACCATACACTGCATGAAAAATCACACAGCAGAGAGCAGACAACGCTACGATTACGATGTAACCTCCCTCACCAAAATAGCTCCTCTCAACATTCTCCTGTTGCTGTTATTACACTATATATACACACTGTATATACCCATGTACATATGTGTTGCCCATAGCGAACCACTAAGCTAGTATGGTGAGCAAAACAAGAGTGGCTGCCACACAGTGAGGGTACCTCAATTCTCTCCCTCCCTCCCTCACCAAAATCCTCCTTCCACAATACTACGCACAACGCTAATTATAACCACAATCCTGCTATTATCACAATCCTGGTCACTAATTCCTGTAAATGAATAACTGACCATACGTTTATTTGAAAAGGAACCCAAGAAGTCATTTGAAGATTCCTAAATGGACAAAATAATGCTTTGGCTAGCGCTGTGAACATCGTGAACAGCATTGAACCACTGATATTTTGAACATTGTACCCAGTCATTATTACACTCAGGCTCTTCTATAATACTATCCTGGCTAAATAATACAAGTTATATATATATTTTGACATTATTAGGCGATGCTGTGGTCACACGCTGAACAGCGTGCTGTGCGCTCATGCTGCAAACGCCAGCCTTGGTTGCTTACTCACTACCGAGGTTCCCACACCCGGAATGTGGACCACGATTTTTTTTAAAAGATGGCGTCTGTTTACAAGAGCCCTGAGGAAGCTGATGTGAACCCCATGTAGCCGCGGGAGTTTTGAACGGAACGTGAAAAATACAAATACAGTGTGTCCTCACTTGAACGAACTATATGGGGCGAAGCCGATTCGTTCCAGTGCGGAATCCGTTCCATCCGTCAGCCCCAACAACCTTCTTAATTTTTTTTTTTTTTTACATATGCCAGGACACATTAGCATTAGAAAACACTGCACCTGTCCTTGCTAGTGATGCGAGAATCACCATCCCCCACCCCATCCACACCATCCTCTACACCACCCACACCATCCTCCACACCACCCACACCATCCCCCACCACCCACACCATCCCCCACACCACCCACACCATCCCCCACCATCCCTCACACCATCCTCCACACCCCCCACACCATCCTCCACCCCATCCCCCACACCACCCACCCATCCTCCACACCACCCACACCATCCTCCACACCACCCACACCATTCCCCACACCACCCACACCATCACCCACACCACCCACACCCCTCACACCATCCTCTACACACCCACACCATCCTCCACACCACCCACACCATCCCCCACACCACCCACACCATCCCCACACCACCCACACCCCCCNAATTTATAAAACCACAGCTGGCTGCTTCCAAGACCTGTAGACTCAAAAAACAGCATTGAATGTAATGAAACGCCATTTTCTGGGTGGGACAAGACAGAAGGCTCCCCGGAGGTTATCAGGCTGATATGCTAATGTCAGACTTTGGCATCAGTCATGTGTATGGAGTTCTATGGCCTACCGGGGACCACGAGCCAGAACCCTGGCCCCCTCAGAGAGAGAGGCAAGGGGAGCAATGGCCTACAAAAACCCCAGTGTGGTTGGAAGCATTCTATGTCTGCCATTGACCAGGTCAGGCACCCAGAAAGGTAAGCATCCCAAAACAAACCCCTATTCTGGTGAAAATTGCTATCACAAGCCAAACAGGTGGATAGAACTCCCCTAAAGGAAACGAGCAAACGATCATGACGTCACATGTCTCCGCGCCGCTGTTTGCGAAGGAGGGCCCCCCAGACCTACTGTGCCGGCTATCCGCCATCAGTTCTGAGGCTGGATGTCAAAAACGTGAAAAAACGCCAACCGGAGGGAGGGAGGGAGGGAGGGAGGGAGGGATGCCGGGGAGCCTTCGGGTCTCGCCCAGAAAGTGGTGTTTCATTACATTCAACGCTGGTTTTCTGGAGGGAGCCCCTTCAGCTCCCCGGAGCTAACTACCCACAGAGGAAAAAAGAGGGACATACCCGGGAGGCGGTCGCCACACACACCCCAACTCAAAGTCAAGACAACTGGCTGCAACCGCCAACCCAAGGCGACACAGGCCCGAATGGGCCCCGGGAACGACACGAGACATCGAGAAGCCAGGCCCCTGTACGACCGCCAAAGCCCCGTGCCCGAATGTCAGCTAGGACATGCCGCCAAGACGGCAGCAAGAGCAGCGAACCCACGAACGCCAGGGTCACGGGGAAGGAACACAGGCTGGCTAGCCGCAATAACACGGCGGATGACCCGAGAGACCTTCACCCGCTAACAGGGAAGAACGAAACCGGATCAACCCAAAGCGCGTCCAGGACACAGAAGCCGTGGCGTGCAAATAACAGCGGAGGGCCGCAACTGAACACAAAACACGATGCACCCCCGGCCCGACCAACCAAGCACCAACAAACCAAGGACCCCTCCGGAAAGCAGCAGCTTCATCCTGTGCCAGAAAAGAGGGAGACTGCTGCAACCAAACAAACCAATCGCCATGACTGAAGGAGCAGAAACCCCTGTGCCGGAGAAGAGCAAGAAGCTCAGTGACCCAACCCCAAGAGGCAAATGCCAACAGGAAAGAGCCTTCGAGAAACAAATCTAAACCGAAGGGGTCACAACCAATCAAGAAAAGAAAAGAGAAGAAAAGCACGCAGTCCAGAGACCAGGACTGCTCAAGCGGCGCATGAGTAGGCTGGAGGTGAAAAAATGCATGAGACAGCTTACGAACGGCGCAGATGTAACAACAAGACCGAAAGCAAGCCGAAGTGGCTCTGCCAGCGCCGCTCGAAACGAGGCGACAGTATGCGGCAAGATGACGGCCCCGAAACCCCCACCAGAAAAGCCAAGCCGATTCCAACAAGCAGCTACCTAAGAAGGAACAGAAGGAAAAGGAAGGACCGCTAAAACACCCCATAACGCCACCAAGAAGAAGCACGCGGGTGGGACACCAATCTTGAAATTATCTTGAGATGATTTCGGGGCTTTTTAGTGTCCCCGCGGCCCGGTCCTCGACCAGGCCTCCACCCCCAGAAAGCAGCCCGTGACAGCTGACTAACACCCAGGCACCTATTTTACTGCTAGGTAACAGGGGCATAGGGTGAAAGAAACTCTGCCCATTGTTTCTCGCCGGCACCTGGGATCGAACCCAGGACCACAGGATCACGAGTCCAGTGTGCTGTCCACTCGGCCGACCGGCTCCCATCAACGTACCAACAACGAAGCCACCTGACCACCAACTGAAGGTGAGACTCGAGACAGAACCTAACCGGTCCGGTCAAGGTTCATCCGAGCCTAGGAAGAGGCAGAGCCGTGGGAAGATCTCGGGCGCGACCAGCAAGGAAGCAGAGTCGGAAATCTAAGCCAGTAACAAGGAGATGGAACGTCTGACGAACAGAAAAAAAAAAAACCAACGCGAGCTAGTTCGCCAGGAGATCGGAAACTACAGGTCCGACGCGAGATTCCAGAGAAGGAATACCGCGAGACCCTGAAAATGCCAACAGGCAGGGCAAGCCAGGAAAACAGGAACCCAAACCTGGCAACAGGAAGGCCAAAAGGCACAAACAAAACACACAACAGTGTGTAGGAGAGAACGAGAAAAGTCCAGAAGAACAGCCCCAGCACCAGCAGCCAGGGACAAGAGTGAAGCAAGAAGATGAGGAACGAAGAAGGCATGCAGCAAAACGGGAACAAAAGGGACAAGACCAACCCACAAAGACACAGTCGCTGTCCCAACAACCCAAACTGAAGAAGGTGCAAAGGGTTGCCACCAGACCAGTACCCAAACCAAGGGGTACGAGCAACGAAGACAGACCAATGCACCCAAGCGCACATGCACCATGCGACACAGGCGGAAGGAGCACTCAAAAAGCCAAAGGAACTCAAGAAGGAAACATTCCAACGGCAGAGAAGAAACAATTGGAATGTTCGAGGAAGGGAAGGGAGGGGGCTGACCCCACACATTGCTGCAAGTACAGACACGACAAAGTCCAGGAGATGTCATGGAAGCAACAGGGGAGAGGCAGGACGAAAGAGCCTAAGCTCAACCCCAGGAAGCAAAACCAGGGGCGGACAACCAGGCGAGGACAGAAACCAACGTACATGGAAGGGCCAAGCCAGGCACTCTAAGACGGGAAAGGAGAGGGACCACAGAGAAGACCACGAAAAACGCAACAAGCAATCTCCAACACACAGTTCCAGGCACAAAACTGCAGCAAAATGTCACCCCACAACACCCTGACACAGGAACAAGGACCACATGTCACCGCGGTACACGTAACCAATGCACACATGCACCAGCAACATGTAGCAACTTCTCTCAGCGAAGGCAGAGAAATGGTGGAGGCTGACTCCAGACAGGGTCAAACATAGATACGATAGAGCCCAGCAGGCCCAGGAACCTACACACCAAGACCGTCAGTAGTTTCAAAGCATTATATAACAAAGAGTGCTGGGAAGACGGGACACCACGAGCGTAGCTCTCATCCTGTAACTACACTTAGGTAACACTTAGGTTACACTTAGGTAACCAGGCGACCAACGGTGGAGAGGCGGGACCAAAGAGCCAGAGCTCAACCCCCACAAGCACAACCAGATGAGCACAACTAGGTGAGCACACCTAGGGGAGTGGAGCATCACACTCAGCAGTCACACTGCTGCAGGCTCCAGGAGAATTCAAATTATCTAAGTGTTGAGAGTAGGGTGAGGGCTGCAAGTGGTTGTCCCAGAATACATGAAGGTGTAGGGAATTGAAAGAAACTAAGAGATAAGAAATAAGTGTTAGTGAATGAAAAATCTGTGGTGGAAAAGTTGATCTTGCAAAACAGCAGAATGTCAACAAACATGGCCACCACCACTGGAGAGGACAGTACCAACATCAAAGGAATATTATGCAGGTTTCTCTCAACAAGATGCAATGAATGGTGGTTTTCTTGGCAGGTTAATGATTATTGAGGACGTGCTAAAGAAATATGAAAAAACCAGCGTTGAATGTAATGAAACACCATTTTCTGGGTGAGCCCCTACGGCTCCCTGGAGCTTATCGGGCTAATGTATGTTATATTAGACCGGGACATTAGCTAAGGAGTTCAGACCTACCAGGGACCAGCGCCAGAACCTAGCCCCTTCAGAGAGGTTTCAGGGAGCAATGGCCCTGGAAAACCCCTTTGTGGTTGGAGTTTTCCTTATCTGCCATCGACCGGGGTCAGGCACCCAGAAAGGTAGGCATAACAAAACAAACCCCACATGATAAAAAAATAAAACAAAAAACCGAACAGATAGGTAGAAACTCCCTACAATCACAAGGAAACAAGGAAACAAGCAAACATCACACTTTACTGCCGCGCAGCCCTCCCCGCCTCGAGAGGGGGAGGGGGGGGAGCCCTGGACCTACTGCGCCGGCGGCCAAGCTTCAGTTCGGAAGCTAAGCTTCAACCAACACGAAAAAAACGCCGACCGGTGGGAGGCAGGGTTGCCAGGGAGCCTCCGGGGCTCACCCAGAAAATGGCGTTTCATTACATTCAACGCTGGTTTTCTGTGGGGAGCCCCTACGGCTCCCTGGAGCTTCATACCCAAAGAGAAGGAAAAGAAAGGGCTAACCCAGGAGGCGGCCGCCACAAACTCTGCAACGCGAAGCCGAGACAACAGGTTGCAACCTGCGACCCAAGGCAACAAGAACGCACAGGAGCAGACGCGCATAAAGAATGGGCGGCCAAGAACCTGTGTGACCCTCAAATCCCTGCGCCCAAAATGAGCCCTAGACATCGCCAACACAGCAGCAAAAGCTGCAAACGGCTGAACAGCATGGGGCGCAAAGACAGACCGCAGGCTGGAAGAATGAAAAACTCTGCGGACGACCTGGGAGACCCGAGCCCTGAAAACAGGGAACGAGGGGGAACTGGATCAACCACAGCGCATCCACAGACACGGTACGCAGGCAATGGCAAAAAGCACAACCGGACAACACAGGACGCACCCCCGGCCAAACCAATCAAGCATCAATAACCCAAGAACCCCTCCGGAAAGCAGCTGTCTCGACCGCCGCCAGGACAGAGAAAGGCTGCACACGTACAAATCTACCACCAGTACTAAAGAGCAGAAACCTGAACCGAAGGGACTACCACAAACTGAGGAGAAGATAAGAAGGCACCCTGATCAAGGACCAGGACAGCTAAGGCAACGCATGAGCAGGCCGGTGGTGAAACAAAACACGAGAGCCTAAGAAATGTCATACTGTCGCCAAGACGAAGCTCACAGGTGGGACACCGTCAACAAAGCCACCTGAACACCACAGAGGTGGTGATACCCACATCAAAATACCAGACGCGAAGAGCCGAGGAGAAGGCCGAACCAGTCACGTACAGGACCGATTCAACCTGCCGAAAGAGGCGGAGCCGCAGGAAAAAGCCCCGGGTTCGGACACCTATCAAGCAGCATCTGAAAATAAGGCTGGGCCGGCCACCAAGGAACCATAAGGACTGCTCTCGTGGGAATGGGCTGCAACCGAGCCAGAACCCAAAGCAACAGCTGGACCGGGAGAAGAGGAACAGGTACGCCCACCTCGACCAGTCCTGCTGAAAAGCATCCACCGTGAATGCCTCGCAGGTGGGTAAGGGCACCACATAAAATGGGCGATGCCTAGACCACGCCGACTCGAAGACGTCCACGGCCAGGAGTCCATATGTCCGACAGAGCCAACAAAATGAGTCGGTGACGACTGGCCAAAGTGCAAACAGAGGAATGAACTGAGACAGCTGTCCGCCAGGACGTAGGACACACCCCGGACATGAACCTCACGGTTATCCAAACCCCGAGAATCCAGCAAACGAGCCACTACGGAACCAACCCCAAAGTTCAACACCTAGGAGAAACCATGTGGTTCCGGCAAGAACCGCCAGAGAACAGTCCGAACAGAGCTGAATGGTAGAGCACCGAGTGACCCAAACTCTCTGAAGCGCAAACCAGACAGCCACGAACTCCCGAACCGTGCTGTGAGCCCGACGGACGGACAGACTCCACCATCCCCGTCCGCCCTGGTGAGCACCGGTCACAAAGCCCCAGCTGAGAGATGACCCATCCGTGAACACATCGAGCAAAGGCTCGGGGAGGTGCCAAGGCACGGAACCCCGAAAACCCCAAAGAGGAAGGAAGGCACAGGGCACTAAGATTCGGTAAAGATGCAAAAAAAAAAAAAAAAAAAAAAAAAAAAAATACACCAAGTGCCAATTACAAAATAGGGAAGGCAACAAAAGCAGCAAGCCTGAAGCCCCACCACCAACTGTGCCAGTCCCAGAAAACTGGAGAGGAACGTGCCAAGAAGTGACCTGGAGGTCCAGGGCCACCATCCAGGCACCTGGCCCCAACAGAAGCCGCACAGGAGACAACAGTCCTCCGAGGAGGGCATAGAATTCAGGGCGCAGACTGAAGAAGTCCAGAAGAACCGCAGATGCGAAAGGCCCATGACTGCAAAGAGGGGACGGGTCACCCCAGAAGGATGGGGAGGATCGACCACATCCAATGCACCCACTAAGATGACATGACGAAGCGCAGGGGAAGAAGCCCACCCCGCCAGCTCTTAACCCCCCCAAAGGGGGAGAAGCCGTCCACCGACGCCACCAGAGGCCGGAAGACAACCAAAAGCGCCCAGCAACAGCGGGACCATGCGAGAGTCAACAGAGCAAGCTGCTCCCCCAGCGCCCCATCAACAGAGAAGGGAACAGAACCCCTTCCAAAAGAAAAAGTACACACACACATATACACATTATGTATATACACATACATATACATATACACATACACACAAGGTATGTTACACACACGTGTGTATACACATGTGCACACACACACAGCGTACACATGTACATGCGTACACACACACATACATTTTAAAAGAAAAGTACAAGTCGCCGACCAATGGGCAGAGAGCACCACGCTGGCCAGGCAAAGAAGGCACAAAACTTCATCAAAAGGCCCACCTCGACAACAAAACTTCAAAGTCCCAGCATGACCACAACATGTGCCAAGAACCAAAAACATCAGTCTGCAAGCCTGGAAGACCCCGGAACTCCAGAAGGCAGAACCGGGTCACACGAGGAAACAAAGCCCCCTGAACCCACAAAGGGGGCCCAAGAGGAAGAAACCTCCGGAACGAAACCAAAGAACCCAAAGGAACCCAGAATCGAAGCAGGGGGAGCCCAAACCACCACATTTGCCGGCGGAGAACACCACAGAAAGGAAAAGCACAGCCCCCAGGCAGAACCTCCAGGGAAACGGGTCATAACAGACTGAAAACCGAGGGACAAGGTGTGGGAGCAAGCATAACAACCAGGGAACACTGAGCCCAAACCCAAGGGCCCAGACCAAAACAGACAAAAAGGGAAACCCGTTATAAAATCAACACCCAAACGTTCCCAGGGAACAGGAAACGGGCAGAAAACACCAGAAAAGCAAAGAAACGTCAACAGGAGACTAAAACCCCGAAAAAAGGTGAAAACTCACCCAAGAAGCTCGCTCGCACATCCAGACGCATGTAAACAAACCGCAACGCCGCCCTGGTGGCCACGTCGGGAGACCGTCAGACGAAAATGGCCACCAGACAGAGGGCTGTGACCGACGCTAAAAATACGAAAACACGCCAGCAAAAGTGAGAAGCAAGCAGACTGGATGGCGAAAAACTCCGCCCAAAAGCAGGAAACCCAGGCAGGGGCAAACCGCCCCAGAACTGCTAGCAGGATTCCCCACAACCCCGGGAACCAGCAACAGAGGCTCCGGGCAGAGCCGTCTCCAAGCCCTCCGCCCTGAAAGAAAAGCAAGAGTCCATGGGAAAGGCAGCAAGAAAGGGCCGCTGGTAAGACCCAGAAGCCTTGGCAAGGGAACAGGCTGGAAAACTGTCCCCCAACCCGAACGGGGCAGCCCACAAAAACCACCCGAGTCTCGGTCCCAATTAACCCTCACCCCGACCCGAAACCACAGACAGTCCAGAGCCGGGAACAGGAGGGAAAGGGGCGAACAGCACCTAACTAACGGGGCGGCCTCGGGGCCCGAGTGGGAAACCAACCTAGCATGTTGCAGCAACCTAATCTAGCTTGCAACACGGATGCCGC
>WNGS01143742.1:64627-77289 GCA_020271785.1 Procambarus virginalis
TTTGGAAAGTAAGGCAAGCAATCACCGGTGCAAGCCTCTGCAGTACACCACCACCAACATCGAAGACAACTGGTATACCTGAACGTGATGCTATCAAGTCCTGCTGTGTTGGACTGGATAGGTGTAAACAGGGCGCTGTTGCAGTCATGAAAGAAGGACCTGAAGAACTGAGGCAGTATCCCTCAAATCAAGTGTGTACAGATTACATCAAACTGCCACTTATTACAAAAAGTCTGCCAACCTAGATTAAACTAGGACATAACACTGCACCAGAAAGCAGAGAAATACTGAATATAAAGGACAATCAATACAATTTAGACTTGCCATCTGATTTTGCAGCAAATTTCAAGGCATGTCTGCCACCCTAGAGGCAGAGAGGAGGTACAAACAAAGACCCCAGAAACACACCACCACTGAGAAGAGAAGTGGTGTCCAGTTTATGCAGA
The DNA here is from genome assembly GCA_020271785.1 of Procambarus virginalis. Lineage (NCBI taxonomy): Eukaryota > Metazoa > Arthropoda > Malacostraca > Decapoda > Cambaridae > Procambarus > Procambarus virginalis. Next base: position 65,074 of record WNGS01143742.1, read on the forward strand.
GACAAGGGATAAGAGAACACATTCTTACAAAGCAACAGACGTTCATGGACAAGAACTAAACAACAAACAGGGGTCAAAGGACAACCTTCCTCCAATAACCTAAATGCCTTGTTTTTTTTTTCACAGAGCCTCAATAAAAGAAACAGACAGCATCAAACAGGAAATGCCCTGATATCCTGGGAAGCCAAAACCACTGGCCCATCTCAAAACACAAGCCAAGAGAGTAGCTCCAGGTAGCCTGTCCCAACTCAAGGGAGCAGCTCCTTGCTCCACCTCTGACAGTCATCAGAATCAGCAACATAACCTCAGGTCAAGCCCAGCAAAAATGACAGACTTTCCCAAAGACACTTAACAAAATATAATATAATACATAGCAGGTATTAAATAATTGCAGCAGCAGTAAATGGGGTGAAGCTGTGATAAACAAGTGATGCAAACACAAACAGCTGTGAATTATGAGACGACTACTTTCCATTCATAAAAAAGAGATGGCCAATGGATGAACGAGCAAATGGTAACAAGAAAGGGGTGTTGTTATTGGGCTGACTGCTTGAAACTGTCGAGCAGCTCAGTCCAACAAAGGAGAATGAGAAGCAGAACTAAGTCCATAGCTTCCAGCAGTTGAGGCTGAAACAGAGAAGGAAACGAGTTGATACAGAACATATGAGTTGAAGACTAGATGCTCATAAAACGTGATCAGAAACAACCGCAACAGATGGGCAATGATGCCACCCGCTGCAAGTGGGTTGCTAAAGCCTGGATCGTAAAAACACAGGTGAAGTAATGAACACCATTTTCTAGGTGAGTCCCGGAGGCTCCTTGGAGCTATCCATGGCTGATATGGATATCCTAACTATTTTCCATCAGTCGATGTGGGTGGAGTTCTAGCCTACCGGGGACCATGAGCCAGAACCTGGCCCCCCCCTCACAGAGGCACGGGGAGCAATGACCCATAGAAATGCACATGTGATTTGGAGCATTCTATATCTGCCATCGACCGGGACAGGTACCCAGAAAGGTAAGCGCCAGAAAACAAACCCCTATTCTGATTAACAACGAAAATTGACAAACGAGTGGACAGAACTCCCCAAAAGAAAAACGAGAAAAGCATGACGTCACACGAGCCGCGCTGCATGTCTGCGTAGCTTCCCCCTTCTTTGGAGGGGGAAGGGGGAGCCCCAGACCCCCGAGCCGGCGATCCACACCCCAGTTCTGAGGCTGGATATCAAAAACCGCGAAAAACCACCGACCGGAGGGCGGGAGGGATGCCGGGGAGCCTCCGGGACTCACCCAGAAAATGGCGTTTCATTACATTCAACGCTGGTTTTCTGGGGAAAGCCCCTACGGTTCCCTGGAGCTACCTCACCAAACACTACCAAGAAAACCAAGGGGACTTACCCGGGAGGCGGTCGGTGCTCCACTCCTCAACACGAAGCCGATACAACAGGCTGCAACCGCCGACCTAAAGCAACACAGGCCCGACTGGGCCCAGGAACGTTAACAAGGTAGCGTGTGTGAGGGGATGGTTCACCAGCTCACTTACAATAGTGCTCTTATGCCTGTGGGAGGCCAGTACACTTGTTAAGTGCACTTGTTAAGTGTGCGGACTTAAGTTTGGTAACCAGCAACCGAAACATCTAGTGTTTGGGCTCGCGCGAGAGCCCCAGTCACCAGCAGTCCAGAAATGTTACCGTGGCCGTGGTAGCATGTCTGTGGACAGAGATAGAGCCAATAGCATCTCTCATTGTAATGGCTTGGCGAGGGACTAGCTTGTGCGGGAAACAGTTAGGCCGGCAAGCGTGGGTAGCTGTGGGCCACCCCGCGCGCTAGCCATTTGAGCCGTCGCCATGGAAACAGACGCCATCTTAGTAAACATCTTGAGCCGCCATGTTGGTCGGCCATCTTGGAGTTGCCCTAGGGGCTATGCTACACCGTCGCTGATTGGAGGAGAGGGTAGGCCCCAGTATGCTTCCTCTCATTGGTTATTTGAGGAATACGCGGGAATCGACGGTGTAGGCGTTATTCTGGACAGAGCCATCACCCTGTCAAGACGCTCCTATGCTCAATTCGGCCAAATTGAGTATAGTGTGTGGGTGGCTTAACTACTCAGCTGCTCACCTCCTGCTTCATCTACGACAGCGGTCGTCACAGAATCCGGCCGAAGTCGTCGCTTGGAGGGGAAAGACAGTGTACAGTGGGTAGAGAAGATCTTGTGTCGGCTGGGATCGTGGGGTAATGTGCATACGAGCAGTAACAGACTCGTAGATCCCATACCAGTGATGATTAGACTTGCTAGTGCTCTGTAGCAGTCGATGGGAACGGGGAAATAAGTGTTAGTGCTTTAAGGCAGATTTCCCATGTTTGTTTAAGACGAAATCGTCGTGCGCGTCACCTGGGTACGAACGCTTCACTTCACCGGTGGGTCGAGGGTACGAAACAAGCCGTGTTGTGGGAGGGTTCGGTGCGCGCGATTGTACGAACGATACCGCGGAGGTACCAAGCCAGCCAGCCTACCACCACTGAGCCAGCCACCCATAGCGGGGTGCCTGATGTATGGGAATGGTGTGTGTAAGCCGGCAGTATGAATGTAAGTACCTATGTGTGTATTTCTGGTGATTAGTAGTCTCTAAAGCTTGAATTCGAGGTCAAGTGTTCCGTCGCATTGTCACGCAGCACCTGTGAGGTGAAGTGGAGTGTGGACGAGGAGATAATCACCCTGGTTGTCATCTGGTCAGGCCTGAGGGACGTACGTCTTGTGAGCACAGACGTACAGTGTGTGTGTGTGTGTACACACGGGAACAGAGTATATACATAGATTAGCCAAGGACTGAGAGGATGTCCATGTAATATTATATTCCATTGTGGTAATATTCATTCTTGATCGTCCGTGGGACGGAGTGATATCATTTCATGTGTAGTCTTGCAGGTGTGGAATTTCAACACTGAGCGCTCAGGTATGTGGTAACGTCAGTGATTCTGGCAATGATTATTGTGGAGTGTGCCACAGTGTGGTTTAATTTCTTGTATTGTTCCCAGGGCCGTGAGAGTGTGATTTATATATATATTGTGGTTGCAGTATTAACGTAATTTTGGTAGAATTTGGTGAGTGACGAGGCTGTCGGGAGTGGCAGCCCTCGCTCTGTCGAGTAACGTAAAACTCGGGAGTGTTTATTCGGCATGCGTGATCGATAAATCACTCACCCATGTGATTTAGGAGTGCGAGATCTCCTTAGTGTTCCCATAACGTTTGATAGCTGTAGGCTACATGTGTCAGCAGTGATTATATATATATATATATATATTATATATATATATATATATATATATATATATATATATATATATATATATATATATATATATATATATATATATATATATAGATTACATGGTTGGGGTGAGGTGAGAACAAACACAGACACGAAACAATGGGTATAAGGGAAGAATAGATCTGTACGCAGAGGGCCTATTGGCCCAGTATTCTTGAGTTTCTATATTGGAGCGGAGTCTTGACGTGGGTAGAAATAGTAGGCGTTAATGCTGTTGATTGCTGGTGTGACTTTCACCATCAACAGCCAATTAACGCACTACTATATTCTACCCACTTCAAGACTCCGCTCCAAATAGAACATCAAGAAATACGGCCAATAGGCCTTCTGCAGTTACAGATCTATCTTCCTTATACCATTGTTTCGTGTTCTGTGTTTGTCTCACCTACCCCAAACCATTTGTACATGTCACCTCACCCAAATGCAGGTATTTAAAACTCTGTTCAGTTATAGTTGTTTGTGTGTGTGTAACTAAAGTCTTTGAAAATATATATATATATATATATATATATATATATATATATATATATATATATATATATATATATATATATATATAATCGTAGTGTCACGGTGCCCAGTGTTATTGTGTTATTTACTGTGTGTTGATTGCAAATTTGGGACCTATGTTCTAGGGGTTATTGAGAGCACTGGGGTCATTTGCAACAGTAAATAAGTAAGTAGTGTTGAGCAGTATTCTAATACTTGGAAATTAGAGTACTTGCCGTGTGTGTTGTTGCAAAGGGGTTGTCATTGTTAGTGATTGTTGCTAGAGTTGAGCAATCACCGTGGGTGACTGCAGTTCAGTAAAGTCATTGTGGGGCAGTGTTCTAGAGGGTTCATGTCCTGTATGTTATTTTACTAGGTTCTGCAGTATTGTCATTGCAACCGGATTGTAACGTAAATCACTGTGATTTGTTAGTGTGATTTGACATTGTCGTGGGTGAACTCGGCTGTAGACGAGTACTTGGATATACATATATTCTCCTGTTTATCTGGTAGGACATCGAAGTCCAGTATTCAGTGAGGTGATTGCGAGGCAGTGAGGTGATTGCGAGGCAATTAATATAACGTAACCGAGGGAACGCCCATTGCTTTAAGAGAATTTGTTCTTTGACAATTTGAGTAACGTAGAATACGCTTGGGTTAATTTACTTTCCTGCAAGCAGCTACGGTAGTCTCAAGGAGCCTAGCCACCAGCCAGATAAGAATTAGAGTATTGTCTGTCGTAATTAACGGTCAGTGGGCGGGTAATTGACGTGTTTCAGGAAGTCAAAGTAATTAATCTCGATCCTTGTTGATCGACTCACACGAAGGCTACATTGTTCCATTAACGTAACGTCGTTATTTATGTCCGGAAGTACCGGCACTTGATTGACTCGTGGGAAGAGTAACGTCATTTTAGAATAACGTAAACGTGGTGCCTAATTACTGTTATTAGCCACCTGAATTGGTCTGAGTATGGAAGGCTCAGACGGAATTCATACCTTAATGTAAATTGCTGAGCCAGTGTGAAAGGTTGCGTATTTAACTGTTTAATTATTGATCTTGAGGATAGTAATTAATTACTCTAAAGGTAATCACGAGTGATTACCGTTCTCTTAGCACTTTGGACATTGTAAATCAGTTTACCATCGCCGAGTGATTAGTAACCGATTAACGTAAATTAACGTAACTAGTAAAGAGATTAATCAGCTGTCTTGTAGTACAGGGATTAATGGGATTTTCTCACTGAATGCTCGACGGGTAGAGTGTTGTGTAATTTCCGCGTTACTAGTGACAGTTGTAAGAGTTATTAAATTAACGTAAATGTTATTGTTATTAACGTAAATCAATTGTATTGATTCTTGATCGTCCGTGGGACGAAGGGTTAACGTAAAGATTAATTTGAGGAAGGGTGCTGGAGTTGCCAGTGAACCCATTAGTTATTGATGTCATTGAAAGACTACTGATTTGATTGCATTGCAACCGCTATTGCAGGTGTAGACTGCACTGAGGCGTAGAACAGTTAGGAGGTTACTGGAGACGTGTTTCAGAACTCACTGTGTCATTTGTTGTAATTGTGATTATAGATCTGTTAGTTCTTGTTTCTTGTTGATTCCTCTGTGGTCACGCTTATGTTCGAGTTAGTTCATTATGCAGTCCGAGGGGCTGGTGTCTAGCTGTCATTGATAGTGTCACAGGAAGGATCTCGAGTAACGTCATTGACATTCTTTTTGTTTGTTGTAGTAGTTAGTACTTTATTGAATAAACTAAGTTGTTATGTTAACACTGTCTTTTCGTTACACCCCCACACATTATTATTGTTATGCAAATGTTCTTCACACTCGACTATTGGAGACTTATTTCTGAGCTTTGGATCAAATATACGGCACTACACAACAATAAATTATTGTTGTGAGAGCCCAGGACCTACTCGTTAGATTCGCTTCGGCGAGTTACAAAGGTCGACGACTCAAGTGGAGGGGATTTCAATTTCATTGGGGTCTCGGCGTTTGCTCGCGCCTAGTCAATTGTTCGTACAGGGTCCCAAAGTGAGGAATGAGCTGCTTACTACACTGGTGTGTTAGCTAAGCAAGTCCTTCCTCAGGCGACCTAGTTGAATATCACGACAGGAATAAAGGTTAAAGAATAAAGAAAATCTTAGAAATTTTCCGAGCTCAATTCCTTATACCAATTTTATTCATTCCACTGACTTAGGTCAGTCCAAAACTCTCACAGCGTGCAGCCAGGACCCTGTTCGACCGCCAAAATCCCTGTGCCCGAATGTCAGCCCAAGACATATTGCCGAAGACGGCAGCAAGAGCAGCAAACTTACGAACGTCATGGGCACGGGGATAGACCGCAGGCTGGATGGATTTAATAACCCTGTGGACGACCTGAGAGACCCGAACCTGCGAACAGGGAATAAGGGAAACCGGATCAACCCAAAGCGCATCCCCGGATCCCCGGACACAGAAGCTGGTGGAGCGCAGATAACGGCGGAGGGCCGCAACCGGACACAACACATGGTGAACCCACGGCCTGACAAACCAAGCATCTACAACCCAAGGACCCCTCCGGAAAGCAGCAGTCTCATTCTTCGCCAGAAAAGAGGGAGACGGCTGTAAACGAACAAACTGAAGACCACGACCAAAGGAGCAAAAACCTCTGCGCTGGAGAAGAGCATGAAGCTCTGCCACGCGACCCCAGAGGCTAATGCCAACAGAAAAGAGCCTTAGCAAAACAATCTTGAACCGAAGGGGCCACAACAAACCGAGGAGCGGAAAGATAGAAGAGCACTCTGTCCACCAGGACGGCTCAGGCAGCGCTTGAGCAGGCCGGAGGTGAAACAACGCCCGAGACATCTTGCGAAATGGCACAGAAGTAACATCAATACCGAAAGCAAGCTGCAGCAGCTCCGCCAGCGCCGCACGATACGAGGCGACAGTATTAGGCATCAGATCAGTATTAGCGAGCCATGACCTGGAGCAGTAGCTGAACGGGGGAAAGAGGTACAAGAACCCCCACCTCGACCAGTCCTGCGAAAAGCGTCGATCCCGACGGCCTCGCAGTCGGGGAAGGGCGCCACGTAAACAGGAAGACACCTCGACCACGCCGACGCGAAGAGGTCCACCTCCGAGCCCACGAACGTTCGGCAGAGCCAACGGAAGGAGTCGGCATCGACCGTCCATTCCGTGGACAGGGGAACGAACCTGGACAGGCCGTCCACCAGGATGTTGGACACCCCCCGGATGCCAACCGCCAGGAGAGCCAAACCCCCGAGAACTCAGCAGACGAGTCACCCGAAGCAACCAACCCCAAAGAGCGAAGGACCACATCGAATCCCCTCGGTTCAGGCAATGAACCACTGGGGAGCAGTCCGAATGGAGCCGGATCGTTGATCCGCGGGCGATCCGAACCCTCCAAAGCGCACTCCCGCACCGTGCTGTGGACCCGACGGAATGACGGATCCCACCGCCCCTGGCCGGCCTGGTGAGCACTGGTCACAAAACCCCAGCCTAGAGACGATGCGTCCGTGAACACATCCAGCGAGGGCTTGGACAGACGCCAAGGCACTGAACCCCGAAAAACCCAAAGAGGAAGCCGGCAACGAAGCAGCAGACACAAAGCTGGCTGTGTCGCAAACCCAGCGATTGCGAGAGAGGCGGAAGGGACGTCCCCAAAGGATCCAGAACAGCCGACGAAGCCAAACCTGACCCGGCGGGTAGACCAACATCGCGAAGTTCAGGCTGTCGCACAAATCCTCGAGCAACCGCCGGGTGACCCGGGAGCCCCCCAGAAACAGACACAGGCGAGACCGCAGCCGAAGGAGAAACTCCGGAGGAAGAGACAAGGAAGCGGTCCGAGAGTCCCACACAAGATCCAGCCAGGACCGAACCTGGGAGGGCACCAGATGGGACTTCCGCCAGTTCACCAGGAACCCGAACCCGGCGAGCTGGGACAGCATCAAATCCCTGGCGAGCAGACACGCAGACCGACTGGGAGCCCAAACCAGCCAGTCGTCGAGGTAAGCCAACACCCGAACACCTAACAGACGCAGATGGGCCACCATGACTCAGGTAAGGCGTGTGAACACGCGACGCGCCAGGTTCAACCCGAATGGGAGACAACGAAAGCGGTAGCACTGACGCAACACAACAAAACCAAGCCAGTCCCGGAACCCCACATGAATAGGGACATGCCAATACACGTCCTTGAGGTCCAGGGACACCATCCAAGCGCCCGGCTCCAACATAAGCCGGACCTGGGACAGAGTGGTCATCCGAAACGAGGGGTAAGAAACCCAAGGGTTCAGACGGGACAAGTCCAGAGTGAACCGCAGGTCCGCACAGTCCCGTTTCAGAACTGGAAACAGGCGGGAAACCCACCTGAGGGACGGAGTCGTTTCGACCACGCCCAAGCGCACTCACTCCAAGATGACCCGACAGAACGCAGGAGAGGAAGCCTGCCCCGTCAGCTCCGAATCCCCTGCAGGAGGAGGAGCCACCCAATGCCACCGCAGGCCGCAAGAAATGACCCGAAAAGCCCACAAATCGTGAGACCAGGCGTGAGCGAACAGAGACAGCCTCCCCCCCCATCGCCTCATCAATGGGGCGAACCGCAAAAGGGCCGCTGCCCCTTACGAGAACCCGACCTGCGCGCAGAGCGAACACCACGCCGACCAGGCACCGGTGGGATCGCAGGCGGCACCGGCACCGAACCCGACACCTGTGGCCCATCCCGAGGAACGAAATCGCAAGCCCTGGTACGACCCCGCCGGGAAGGAACCCCCCGGTTCCCCCGGAGCACCAACAACTCAGACATAAGGCGACAAGAGGAAGAAGCCACCTGAATATAACACTCAACCACAGAAGCCTCAAAAAGCAGAGGACAAAAGGGAGAAGACAACCTAAGAACCAGGGCCCAACTAGATTCCAAAGAGGAAGCAAGGACCGCCTGACGACACGCGAAACGCACAGCGAAAAACCTCAGCAACGCCTCCCGCAGGATCGGCGCAAAAAAGCTTCAACATGGCAGATGGCGCCCGAGCAGCTGAGACCAAGGCATCAGACCCCAGAACACCCTCAAGCGCCTCAACATCCTCCGCAAGCCAATCCGAAGATAGCTCCAGAAGGGAAAAGAAATGCAGGACCGAAGCCAAAAAGCCACGAGCACGCAAATCCTCCACCACAAGAGCAGCCGACAGGGAAGGAATCTGCACATGGAGCTGCACCTCACCAACATCCCACAGAAGGGCAGGAGCGAAAAGACACTCATTAAGGTGCTCAAAATCGCCCCCAGGTAAACCTGGACCACCGTCAACGCCTCACGCCACTGAAACATGCGGTTCGATGGAATGAGTCCCAAGCATCCAGCGAAAACAAGGGGCAGTCTGCAAGCCAGGACGACCCCGGAACCTCATAACGCACCCAGTAAGGACACCATAATCCAAACCTGAAAGAAGAAGGATCCATTATGGAGGCGTACTCCGGGTCACGCAGGAGGTAAGCCGCCAAGGCCGACTGCACCTCAGGCGGAGAGATGTGGGAAGCCGAAAACCTCCGGAAAGACGGAACCAAAGAATCCACAGGGACACGGAACCAAACCCGGGGAGGAGCAGAACCTAAGTCCAAATCGTACACAGAGGGGGGACAGGAAAACCCCACTCCTTGCAACAGTAAGCCCCGCTCAGAAGGACGGAAAATCCAGGCAGGGTCCAATGGAGCCCAAGGCCCCCAAACCAGCTCCTCCCCAACTCCAGGAGCCTCTACACCAGGCCCCGGGGCCGAGCCATCCTCCAAAGCCACGACCTCACAAGAAAAAGCTGGGGCAGCCAAAAGAGCCGGAAGAGAAGGGGCCCACTGGTCAGACACCGGAGCAGCGGCCGGAGGAACAGACTCGAATGCCTCCGTAGCCCCCCCGGACGGGGCAACCCCCGAAACTGCCCGAGTCTCAGAAACCTCTAAACCCCACCCCGACCCTGAAGCCTTCAGATGCTTAGGGGCTGAAAGCAGGGGGGGGGGGAGAATGAACCACCGAAGGGGAAGAACAAGGGGGCGCGGACGGAATCAAGGCCAAAGCGACCAACACCCCCAAGTCCGAGTCCCTATACACAAAGCGGGGCAACCTTGGGGCATCCGGGGAAGCAACAACCCGAGCACGTTGCAATAACCGAAACCTACTTTGCAACGCACGAGCCGCCTGCACCCGAAGTAATTCATCAGCAGACTAGGTGAATTGAGTCATGAACAAGCAACACAGCTCGCAGAACTCAAGAGTCGAATGTGTCACCAACCCAACAGGCAGCATGACGGAGGCAAAAACAATGAGTCACCCTGAGACAAGGGGACAGAACAACCCTCAAACTCGCACACAGCGAGAAGGGACGCAAGGGTCTCCTCCATCAAACCCGAGACCCCACGGGGTTTCCCAGGGCCCCTAGACTGGGTCTGCTAAGGGTTATCCCAGGTAGGGCACTGCTAACTGGCATCCCAAACTACCAAGCAATCTGCTAAAAGCTGAACCCACGGGACGTGTCCACTCACGAGGGCGAAGCAGGGGGTGCCACCACACAAACGACCCTAATATAAGGGGAGGGAAACACAAGGCAGACCCCCCCCCCACCAGGCAAAAACAAAACGAAAAGAAAAACCACCCAAGTGGACAACGTACCCAGAGGGAACAGAGCCGGCCGCTGTTATAGGTAAAAACTAGCTATGCAGTACCCTGTGCCCCACCAGTGCTATAACTACCACTTACCCCAAGGTAAACAAGGGAGGAAAACCCCCAAATACTCGGGGCGGCCAAACGCCAAGCAGCAAAAAGTCAACAGAGGCAGATCCAAGGTGACTTGTGAAAGGCAACCCCAAGCCCCAAGGGCGGTACTTACAGGGCACTCAGGGAAGGTGACCCTAAGCACATGCAGCCCGAGTACCTGAGAATACTACTCCCAGCTCACACGACCACCGTAAGAGCAGCACTGAAAACAAGTCACAGCACTGAGACAAGACCGGAGCTGGAGCCACACGACCATGCACTATCCTATCAGCCTCAGAATTGGGGTGTGGATCGCCGGCTCGGGGGTCTGGGGCTCACCCTTCCCCCTCCCGGGGAGGGGGGAGCTGCGCAGACATGCGGCGCGGCTCATGTGACGTCATGCTTGTTTGCTCGTTTTTCTTTTGGGGAGCTCTATCCACTCGTTTGTCAATTTTCGTTGTTAACCAGAATAGAGGTTTGTTTTGTGGCACTTACCTTTCTGGGTGCCTGTCCCGGTCGATGGCAGATATAGAATGCTCCAAATCACATGTGCATTTTTATGGGCCATTGCTCCCCGTGCCTCTGTGAGGGGGCCAGGTTCTGGCTCGTGGTCCCCAGTAGGCTAGAACTCCACCCACATCGACTGATGCAAAATAGTTAGGATATCCATATCAGCCATGGATAGCTCCGGGGAGCCGTAGGGGCTCCCCCCAGAAACATGGCCAGCAAAGCAGCCGAAGCTTGAGAGGCACCCACCCAAGGTAGCGGCGCAGCCAAAACCAAACAATCCACAGCACACATCTGCAGGCAAAAAGAACTTCTGAACCCAGCAGGCCACATGATGAAGGCAATAGTAATAGCCACTGGAGCCCAAGAACACTGAACCACATCTTGGAAAAAGTTCAAACAGCAGAAGCATTCAGTATTGATTCACATGTGAAAGCCGTAATAACCCAGCCGAATTTGCATATAAGACAAAGAAATCCCACAGGAATGAGGGACACCAACCACTTGAACCATCACACAGATGGGCAGCCATGCTCACTATGGAGTGTGTTTAGATGAAGCAAACACTAAGCCTCTCTTTCGAACACTCGGCAATGAAGTGTGTAAGAAGTCAGATATCACAAAACTCCCATGAGCGACCTTGGCTTAAGTTCAAAAGCCCTTATATTTTATTAAGTTAAAATATACAACTCGGTAAAGAAGTTGAATACTTATTTATTTCATTATTTTTTTAAGGAGAGCCCTGGGGTTTCAAGTGTCAGGAAAAGTCATTTGCTTGCCAAGTTTGGCACACATGCCAAGGGTTGCCCCATCCCTGCAGAAGCTAACACAACTTAGCAGAAGGTGATGAGCTGATAATGAGGCCAGTGTTCAACAAGCAACATCAGTCAGAAAATTAGGGAAGCAGGCTAGTCGAGACCTCAAATGACCTGGGGCTAGATTCACGAAGCAGTTACGCAAGCACTTACGAACCTGTACATCTTTTCTGAATCTTGTTTACAATTATTAAGCAGTTTTGTTTACAATTATTAAACCGGTAATGAGCTCCGAAGCACCAGAAGGCTGTTTATAACAATAACAACAGTTGATTGAAAAGTTGTCATGCTTGTAAACTTGTTGTCTGAAGATTTCATTTTGCACA
>WNGS01143742.1:82411-93874 GCA_020271785.1 Procambarus virginalis
GCATTCCATAACATGGCATTTATTAACATTAATTCCATTTCCAAGTGGTGCTCCATATACTTATTTTGTCCAGGTCATCATGAAGGGCATGACAATCATCTAAGTTTCTTATCCTTCCTATTATCTTAGCATCATCAGCAAACATGTTCATATAATTCTGTATACCAACTGGTAGATCATTTACGTAGACAATAAACATCACTGGTGCAAGAACTGAACCCTGTGGTACTCTACTTGTGACATTTCTCCAGTCCGATACATTGCCTCTGATCACTGCCCTCATTTTTCTATCAGTCAGAAAATTTTTCATCCATATTAGAAGCTTCCTGTCACCCCTCCAATATTTTCCAGTTTTCCAGAACAACCTCTATGTGGAACTCTGTCGAAAGCCTTTTTTAGGTCTAGATAGATGCAGTCAACCCAACCATCTCTTTCCTATAATATCTCTGTTGCTCAATCATAGAAAACTGAGTAAATTCATACACAGGATCTTCCAGATCGAAAACCATACTGTCTGTCTGATATTGTATCATTTCTCTCCAGGTGTTCTACCCATTAGTTTTAATTATTTTTTCCAATATTTTGACTATTACACTTGTCAATGGTACCGGTCTATAATTAAGAGAGTCTTCCCTGCTTCCACTTTTGTACATTGGAACTATGATAGCCTTTTTCCACACATCAGCTACAACTCCTGTAAACAGGATGCCTGAAAAATCAGTTGAAGCTGAATGCGAGCTCAGGTGCACATTCTCTCAGAACCCACGGTGAAACTCCATCTGGACCAACGCTTTGTTCTTATTTAACTCCTTGAGCATTTTTTCACTTTGTCAATAGACTCCTCTATGTGCTCTATGTTGTTCTCTGGAATTCTTATTGTATCTGGTTCCCTGAAGATTTCATTTTGTACAAACACACTTTGGAACTTATCGTTTAATGTTTCACACATTTCCTTTTCATTTTCCGTGAATCTATTTCCCCTTTTCAACCTCTGAATATTATCCTTTACCTGCAATTTGTTTGTTTATGAATTTATAGAATAGACCTGGTTCTGTTTTATACATTGTCTGCAATCCTTTTTATCAAAATTTCTTTCTGCCTCTCTCCTCACTGCCGTGTAGTTGTTTTCTCGCATCTTTGTATCGCTGGTATGTTTTTGGGTTTTGGCCTCTTCCTGTATTGATTCCATTTTTGTGTTTCTTTGGTCTCTGCCCTCTCGCAATTTCTGTTGAACCAATCCTGTTTCCTAGTTCTGCTTCTCTCTGTTTTGGTATAAAAAATTTTGTGCCTTTATCATATATTTCACAAACTTGACATACATCTCATTCACTTCCTTGCCTACCAACAAGTCTGTCCAATTATACTCACTAAAAAATTCTCTAGGTTGCCATAATATCCTCTCCTAAAGTCAGGTTTTTCAATTGCATCAACCTTCATATTTTCTTCCAGATTATAATGCATTGCATACTTTATTCCCAAAAAGACATGGTCACTTTTACCCAAGGGAGGAAGGTACTGAATGTCAAATATTTCTTCCTCCTTCCTGGTAAATATCAAATCTAGCATGGCGGGAACGTTCCCTTCCCTCATCCTCGTAGCTTGTTTAACCCTTAAATGGCGCATAGCTATATACCATTTGACACCCACAGGCGCATACACAAAAAAAAAAAAAAAAAAAAAAAAAAAAAAAAAAAAAAAAAAAAAAAAAAAAAATTCTTCCTAACTTGTTAATTTGTGCTCACTGATCACGGGAAAAATAATAAAAAAATCGTAAGTGGCATATATTGCCCACTAAAGGGCGGGGAAGTCTGGCAAAAAATAGGCGCTGACTCAGCGTGCGTCCCAGGCGGTCTGTTGATCGCCAGCTGTCAGGCCAGAGTTGCCACAAAGAGATAATTACCTAATTATTTCAATGCCTCTGATTGATTTTTCGTAGTTTTTTGCTGTAATATTATTCAATAGTGTGTAGTGTGATATATTTTTATAATAAAATGAGTGAATCATTGCTGTACTCAAAAATATGGTGTGCATGTTGTTGATTCAATTATGTTCATCAAACAGTGAACAAATACTTTGTCGGTTATTACACTATATACACAGGTTATATATAAGTATCTGCATGTTTTGTTTACCATAACGAACCACTAAGTTGCTATTATGAGTCAAAAAGTAACGAGGAGTGACCAACGTGTACCAGCCAGCCACTCACGCCCTCCCTCAAGTCACTTGACTCACCCACATTCTCCTCCCACAATACTGTTTTTGCCCTTATTCACTATATACAGACGCTATATATAAGTATCTACATTCGTGTTCACCATAACGAACCACTAAGTTGGTATGCTGAGTGGCAGTGGCAGTGGCAGGGAGTGGCAGGCCGCCACTGGCTGCCACTCCTCCCTCCCTCACCTCACCTCACCTGACTTGCCACCATTCTCTACCCACCATACTGTTTTTGCTTTTATATACAGACGTTATATATAAGTATTTACATGTTTTGTTCACCATAACTGTACATCTAAGCTTGTATGACGAGTAAAGCCACAAAGACGTAGGACCTCACACAGTCAGCTGGCTGCCTCCCTCAAGGCCAAACGCACTAATATTTCTCCTCCAACAATACTGCTTGTGGTGTTATTACGCTATATACACACATTATATATAAATATCTACCTGTTTTATTTACCATACTTGTACAAGTAAAGTGGTATGGTGCCCAAAGACCATCGTGGTAACCAGTAAACAACATGGTAAGTCATGCAGACGACGCTCCTCCCTCACCAAAATGGCGGCTCCCAACCTACTCCTCTTGCTGTTTATACCCTCTATACACACGTTATATATAAGTATCTACATTTGTGTTCACCATAGCGAACCACTAAGCTGGTATGGTGAGTGCAATCAATAAAAGGTGGCCACACACAGTCAGAAAACATCACCACAATCCTCCCTCCCACAGCATTACTCCTCCCTCCATGGAGCACAGAGCTGATTATCACCACAATCCTGCTATTATCAGAACCCTGGTCAGTTTTATCACAGTCAGGGGTCTTCTGTAATAATATTATCGCTACATAATAGCATGAACAAGTATATTATGGCATTTTTAGGCGATGCTGTGGTCACAAGCTAAACAGCAGTGCTGTGAGCTCATGCTGCGTGCGTCAGGCTTGGTAGCTTACTCAATACTGAGGCTCCTAACACCCGGGAGTTTGGCCCACGATTTTTTAAAAAATGGCGTCTGTTTACAAGAGCCCTGATGAAGGTGTGCTGAACCCCGTGTATCCGCGGGCCGTTTAAATCTTGCGTAGTACTCCAAAGCATCACATGATGTGATGCGCAATTTACTGCAAGTCGGTCAAAGCATCATATGATGCGATGCGCAGTTGAAGGGTTAACATGTTGATACAAGAATGTTTCCAGGATGAGGTCTACAAATTTACAGGTCCAAAAATCTTTTGTTTTAGCTTCTTATGCTTCCCAGTCTATGGATTTCAAATTGAAGTCGCCGACTATCAACAGTCATGAACTATCGTTATCCGCTCTCGCTATGAGCTCTCTCATTATTGTTTTAAGACCTTCTCGTTTACTATCTAGCTCCTCCTTTGACCATGTGCTGCTTGGCAGTGGACTATATGCATTTATGATCATTAGTTTATCATCCTACCATGCTACGTCTTTATGCCTTTACTCACCATACAAGCTTAGATGTACAGTTATGGTGAACAAAACATGTAAATACGTATATATAACGTCTGTGTATGGTGAATAAATGCAAAGACAGTATTGTGGGAGGAGAATGAGGGCAAGTGAGGTGTTGTTGAGGGAGGGAGTGGCAGCGAGTGGCTGGCTGGTGTGTGGCTGTCACTCCTCATTGCATTTTGACTCACAATACCAACTTAGTGGTTCGTTATGATGAGCAAAACATGCAGAGACTTATATATAACCTGTGTATATAGTGTAATAACAGCAAAACTATTTGTTTATTGTTTTATGAACATAATAATTGAATCACAAATATGCACACCATAATTTTGAGTACAGCGATGGTTCACACATTTTATTATATAAATATATCACAATTCACCCTGTTGAATAATATTACTGCAAAAAACTACAAAAAAATCAATCAGAGACATTGAAATAATTAGGTAATAATATATTTGTGGCAACTGCCGCCTGACAGCTCGAGCGGAGTAGACCTCGTCTGGCGTAGGCTCTGTCAACGCTCCTCTTTTGCCAGATTTCCCTACTCTATTGTAGCTAAAATATGCCACCTACGATTTTTTTGTTATTTTTTCCGTGATCAAGGAACACAAATGAACACTTTTATAAGACAAAATTATTTTTTTGAAATTTTTTTTTGTTGCACCTGTGGGTGTTAAAGCCATTTGGACCCTAGTAATTTGAGGGTTAAGGACACAGGGTGATCCAACGGAGCACTGTACACCTCACAGCACATACGAATGACTGAAGGGGTACACTAGCTAGCCAGTAGCTCTAAATGCTGCTGCCTTGTGGTGGTGGAAGGGTGAAACTAGTAGTTGAATTCCCTAACTACTGTGTAATTACCTAAGAGTAATTACAGGATGAAAGCTACACTAATGGTGTGCCTGTCTTCCCAGTACCCTTTGTCGTATAAAGCTGTGAAACTACTGATAGTTTTGGCCTCCACCACAACCTCACCTAACTTGCTCCAACCGTTTACCACTCTGCGAAAGTGAATTATCTTATATTTCTCCAGCAGCTTTGTTTAGTTAGTTTAACTCTATGACCTCTTGTTATTGAAGTTCCAGGTCTCAGGAATTCTTCCTTATCAATTTTATCGATCCCCTTTACTATTTTGTACTTAGTGATCATATTGCCTCTTTTTCTTCTTCTAACGTCTAGTTTTAGCATATTTAATGCCTCTAACTTCTCCTCGTAGCTCTTGTCCTTTAGGTCTGGGAGCCATTTAGTTGCATGTCTTTGCACCTTTTCCAGTCTGTTGATGTGCTTTTTAAGATATGGGCACTATATAAACTGCTGCATATTCCAGCTTTGGTCTAACAAAGTTGTAAACAATTCCTTTAGTATTTCACCATCCATGTATTTAAAAGCAATTCTGAAATTAGAAAGTGCATCATAGACTCCTCGCATGATGTTCTTAATGTGGTCCTCAGGTGATAGTTTTCTATCTAGAACCACCCCTAGATCTCTTTCTTTAACACAATTCTTTAAATATTTCTCGCATAATTTATAGATTGTGTGGGGTCTATGTTCTCCTATTCTACATTCCATAACATGGCATTTACTCATATTAAATTCCATTTGCCAAATGGTGCTCCCTATGCTTATTTTGTCCAGGTCCTCTTGAACGGCATGACAATCATCTAAGTTTCTTATCTTCCCTATTATCTTAGCATCATCAGCAAACATGTTCATATAATTCTGTATTTCATCTGGTAGATTGTTTATGTAGACAATGAACATTACCAGTGCAAGAACTGAACCCTGTGGTACTTCACTCGTGACATTTCTCCAGTCCGATATATTGCCTCTTATTGCTGCCCTCATTTTTCTGTCAGTTAGAAAACTTTTCTTCCATGTTAGAAGACTACCTGTCGCTCCTAATACGTTCCAGTTTCAAGAACAACCGCTTTTGTAGAACTATGTCGAAAGCCCTTTCAGGTCCAGATAGATGCAGTCAACCCAAACATCTCTTTCCTGTAAAATCTCTGTGGCTCGATCATAGAAACTTGAGTAAATTTCTTACACAGGATTTTCCAGATCAAAAACCATCCTGTCTGTCTGTCTCTTATTATATAATTTTTCTCCAGGTGTTCAACCCATTTAGTTTTAATTATTTTCTGTGGAGAGCCTCTCCGGCTCCCCAGAGCTATACCGGGCTAATGTGTATATATTAGACCGTGGCAACAATCATCGATGGTGTTCTTAGCCTACCGGGAACCACGAGCCAGAACCTGCTCCTCAGAGAGGCAAGAGGAGCAATGGCCTATAGACACCCTCATGTAGTTAGAAGCAATTTAAATCTGCCATCTACCAGGTCAGGCACCAAAAAAGATAGGAATCACAAAACAAACTACAGCTGGTTTAATATTTCAAACCGAAAACCGAGCGAGCGAGTAGAACTCCCTAATCAGAAAACAAGCAAACAAGCATGATGTCACTACAGCCGACGCACTGTTGTCTGCGCAACTCCCCCCTTCCTGGGAGGGGGAAGGGGGGTCCCAGACATCCTGCTCCGGCAACCCAACCCCAGTTCTGAGGCTGTTGTGTTGGGTGGCGGTCGCTCGACTCTGGCTCCACTCTTTGAACAGTGATGTGCCTTGTGTTGGTGTGCTGTGGTGTGGTGGTGTGTGACCCAGGTGTTATTCCTGAAGTACAGGGGCTGCATGTGCTTCAAGTCATCTTCACTAGGTGCCCTGTAAGTACTGCCCTTGCTGTTTGGGCCACCTTCCACAAACTGTTCGGGGGCTATCTACAAAGGTTCTTTTGCTGCTCTGTGATTGCCCACCCTTGGGGTCAGCTGGGGTTTATCCACCACTGTTTGGCCTTGGGTAGGAGGGAGCATCGTTGTTGGCTGGGGAACAAGGTACTGTACTGTGAAACTGTCTTATAATATGCATAGTGGCTAGTTCTGTTCCTCCTTGAGACATTGTGGTTTAGTGGGGTGGTTCTTTTTTGTTTGTTTTGCCTGGTGTGGCTGTAGGACCACTTGTGTTATTTTGGTGGCCCTCCGCTAGGTCCCCATGATTGCACGTCGCAGGGGTTCAGCATTTTGTTTGCTTGGTAGTTCTGGGATAATCAGTTAGCAGTACCTTGCCTAGGCTTCCTTTAGCAGTCAGCCTAAGGGCCAATGGAAACCCCATTAAGGTTCTTTGGTCCGATGGATGCATCCTCTGAGTCCTATCTCACTTCGTTCGAGTTTGAAGGTTGCTCTGTCCCTTTGTCTCAGGGTGACACTCACCATCTTTGCCTCTGCCATGCTGCCTGGGTCAATGGCACCTTTGACCCAGAGTCTTGCGAGTGGTGTTCTTACTTGAGTTCCAATTCACCCAGCCCACTCATATTGATATTCAGGTGCAGGCAGCTTCAGCATTGCATGCGCGGTTTGGGTTGCTGTAGTGCACTAGGTCGGTTGCCTTCTCGGATGCCCTGCGGCTGCCCCGCTTTGGTTATAGGGACCCAGACTTGGGGGCATTAGTCGCCTCGATTTTGATTTCGTCCACGCCCTCTTGTCCTTCCCTTGTTGTGGTTCATCCTGTCCCCCCTTTCCTGCTCCCGGCTCCCAAACGTCTGAGGGTTTCGGAATCGGGGCAGGGCTTTCTTGGTGGTGAGACTTGGGCGGTTTCGGAGACTGCCCCTTCCGATTCGGCGGCAGAGGCATTCGAGTCTTCCTTCTTCTGGAGCTTTCGGGTCGTACCAGCGGGCCCCCCTTTTTCCTTGCTTTTCTGGTGGATTCTGCCTTTTCTCCAGAGGCAGAGGGTTTGGAGGATGGCTTGGCCCTAGGTCCTGTCATGGAAGATCCTGAGGCTGGGCAGGAATTAACTTGGGGGGCTTGGGCACCGCTTGGGTGTTGATACCCTCGGTACCAACACCCTAGCGAGAATTGTTACAGGGGGAGGGATTTTCCTATCTCCCCCTCTGTACGAGTTTGATATGAGTTCGACTCCTCCCCAGGTTCGGTTCCGGGTTCTCTTGAGTTCCTCGGTTCCCTCCTTCTAGAGGTTTTTGGCTTCCCACATCCTGCCGAGGGAGGTGCAGGAGGCCCTTGCGGCTTACCTCCTGTGAGACCCGGATTACGCCTCAATAATGGCTCCTCCTCCTCCTCTTGAGTTTGGCTCTTCATTTTCCTTACTGGGTATGTTATGAGGTGCCAGTCTTCCTGGATGGAAGATTGCCCTTTCTTTTCATTGAGGGCATGGCATGTGTACTGTCAGACCCGCATGCTTGAGTGGTGGGAGTTGACAATGTTCTTTCAGGTTTACCTGGGGGGCGAGTAGGAGCACATCAATGCATGCTTGTTTGCACGCATTGTATACAATGCATCCAAGCCGGGCACTTGGATGGTGTCCGAAGACTTCCGGGATGCGTATTGGCACATCCCGATTCATTCGGGGTTCAGGACCTTGCTCGGTTTCGTCGAGGGGCTGCAAGCTTATCACTTTCGTTGCCTTCCATTTGACTTAAATTTGGCGCCTCATGTTTTTACAAGCCTTACCCGGGTCGTGGTGACACGTTTGCATCTGTTAGGGGTTCGAGTTCTGGCTTACCTCGACGACTGGCTGATCTGTGCTTCCAGCTGGTCTGCATGTCTGCTTGCCAGGGATTTGGTTCTTTCCCAGCTCGCCAGGTTCAGGTTCTTGGTGAACTGGAGGAAGTCCCATTTGGTTCCCTCTTAGGTTCGGACTTGGCTGGGTCTTGTGTGGGATTCTCAGACCGCTTCCTTGTCTCTCCCTACAGTGGGGTTCCTGCGGCTGCAGTCCTGCTTTCGGCTGTTTTTGGCAGGCACCCGGGTCACTAGTTGGTTACACAAGCAGCCGTGCGGGGGTCTGAGCTTCACTGTGCTGGCTTCCTCTTCGGGGTTTTTGGGGTTCAGTGCCATGGCGCCTTCCCGAGCCCTTGCTCAATGTGTTCACGGATGTGTCGCCTATCAGCTGGGGCTTTGTAACCAGTGCTCACCAGGTCGGCCAGGTCGGTGGGGTCCATCCTTCTGTTGGGCTTACAGCAGGGTGCGGGAATTTGCGGCGGTGTGGCTTTTGCTTCAGAGGATTCATGTCACTCGCAGGTCGATGATTCGGCTCCATTCGGACTGCTCCCTGGTGGTTCATTGCCTGAACGGAGGGGGTTCGATGCAGTCCTTGGCTCTTTGGGGGCTGGTCACTTCGGGTGGCTCATCTCCTGAGTTCTCATGGTTTGGCTCTCCTGGCTGTTCATATCCATGAAGTGTCCAACGTCCTGGCGGACAGCCTGTCCCGTTTCATTCCCCTTGTCCACGGAATGGACGGTCGATGACGTTTCGCTCCTTTGGCTTTGCCTTTGACGCTCGGGTCCCCGGAGGTGATCCTCTTCGCATCAGCTTAGTCAAGGCGTCTCCCAATTTATGCGGCGCTCTTCCCCGACTGTAAGGTCGTCGGGGTCAATGCCTTTTGACTGGAGTGATTGAGGTAGGATTACCTGTACCTCTTCCGCCCGGTTCGGTTGTTGCTCCAGATCCTGGATCTCCTGGAGACTTCCCAGGGGAGAGTGGTCCTGTAGGCTCCTTGGTGACCAGTCCAGCCATGGTTTCAGGCGCTGCTTGCTCAGTGTCCAAACCCGATGGTCTTCCCACGGCTCTGACTGTTTCAGCAGACCAATCCGGTCCGGTACATGTCTGGTTCGATCTTCTCCGATCTTCGCGTCTGGTCTTTTTGACACAGGTTTATCACCACTTGTGTGATGATCAGATGGCTTCGTTGATGGTGTCCCACCTGCGAGTCTCATCTCGGTGGTAGTATGAAGTTTCCTGGCGGTCCCTATGGTACTTCTTGACTCTTTGTAGGTTGTCTTTGATTTCTGATCGGGTTGTTTTGCCCTGTTTTTTTTCAGGACCGTCATCTTATGCCGAATACTGTCGCCTCATATTGTGCGGCGCTGGCAGAATCACTTCCACTTGCGATCAGGGTGGCTGTCACTTCTGCTCCGTTCAACAAGCTTTCTCAGGTGTTTTTTCACCCCACGCCTGCTCATGTGCCGCCTGAGCTGTCATGGTCGTTGGACCGGGTGCTCTCTTTTCTTCCTTCTCGTCGGTTTGTGGACACCACACCATGCTCCCTTCGATTCGGGACTATTTTTCTCAAGCTCTTTTCTTGTTGGCATTGGCCTCTGGGGGCAGGTCGGGAGCTTCATGCTCAACTCCGGCGCAGGGGTTTCTGCTATTTCGGACCTGGTGGTCATTTTGTTTGCTTGCAGTCATCTCCTTCTTTTCTGCCGAAGAATGAGACTGCTGCTTTCCGAAGAGGGTCCTTGGGTTGTTGATGCTTGGTTGGTTTGTCTGGGGGGGTGCATCATGTTGTGTGTCTGGTTGCTGCCCTTCGCCGTTACTTGTGCACCACGGCCTCTGTGGCAGGGGACGTGCTTTGGGTTGACCGGGTTTCCCTTCTTCCCTGTTCCAGGGTGTGCTTCTCACAGGTGGTCCACAGGGTTATTCTGTCCAGCCAGCCTGCGGTCTATCCTCATGCCCACGATGTTTGTAAGCTTGTGGCGTTGGCTACCGTTTTTAATAATATGTCCTGGGCTGACATTCGGACAAGGAGCTTTTGGAGATCGAACAGGGTACTGGCTGCACATTACAGTACCTCATTAATGTTCCAGGCCCTTCTCGGGCATGTGTAGCCTTGGGTCACAGGTTGCACCCAGTTGTCTCGACTTAAGGAGCGAATGGTGACTGCCTCCCGGGTAAGTCCCTTTTTTCCATTATCTTTGGTTAGGAAACACCGGGTAGCTGGAAGGACTCTCCATGGTAGCACCGGGTAGCTGGAAGGACTCTCCATGGTAGCACCGGGTAGCTGGAGGAGCTCTCCACAGAAAACCAGTGTTGAATGTAGTAATGAAACGCATTTTCTGGGTGAGACCTGGAGGCTCCCAGGCAACCCTCCCTCCCTCCCTCCCTAAGGTCAGTGGTTTTTTCACGTTTTTTTATATTCAGCCTTTGAATTGGGGTTGGGTAGCCGGCATGGGAGGTCTGGGAACACCCCCCCTTTCCCCCCTTCTAGGGAGGGGGGGAGTTGCACAGACAATGGCGTGGCGGCTGTGGTGACGTCATGCTTGTTTGCTTCTTTTCTGATTGGGGAGTTCTGTTTGCTCGTTTGGCTTTCAGTTTGCAATGTTTAACCAGTTGTAGTTTATTTTGTGATTTCTACCTTTCTAGGTGGCTGACCTGGTAGATGGCGTACATAGACTACTTCCAACTACATAGGGGTGTCTATAGGTCACTGCTCCTCGTGCCTCTCAGAGGGAGCCATTTTCTGGCTCGTGGTCCCCGGTAAGCTAAGAACTCCATCGATTGAGTGTTGTCACAGTCTAATATATATACACATCAGCCCAGTATAGCGCCAGATAGCCTCTGGGTCTCACCCAAAAAATGGCGTTTCATTACATTCAACGCTGGTTATTTCCAATGTTTTGACTATTACACTTGTCAATGATACAGCCCGCCAAACACACACCGAAACTACGACGTTGGTACAACGTTCGAACATGTTTTAACATCTCCTAACCAGTTATAACAACCAATATAGCAAGTTGTAACAACGTTCTAATACGCCATAAACACATTAAGCCAAGATGTAACAACTTTATTACATTTTCTAACAAGCGGAAAATAGAGACAGTTTCGGTTTGTGTTTCCAGGGAGGTCTATAATTGAAGGGGTCTTTCCTGCTGCCACTTTTGTAGATTGGAACTATATTAGCATTTTCC
>WNGS01143742.1:103217-113596 GCA_020271785.1 Procambarus virginalis
CCTCCAAAGGATTACCCGATCAACCAGGCTGTGACTCGTACGTTAGGCAGCGAGCAGCCACGTCCAACAGCCAGGATGAGCAGTCCAGGAGGCCTGGTCGACGACCGGGCCGCAGGGACGCTAAGCCCCGGAAGCACCTCAAGGAAAACCCCAAGGTAATTTTCCAGCAAGAAGGCGTATGCTCGCACGTAGGTCTTTTAACAACTGCAGACCTCTGAAGGATATACAGTGTTCCCCGATGGTGCCTATAGCACCACTGCACTCCACTGGTACTATCCCGCAAGTTCTACCAGATAAGCGGGACCCAAAAACCAGAGTGCAAAAACCTTGCAAGCACAGCCAGGAGCCCTACCAGGCGAGTACAGAAACCAACACCACAACCCCCACACCTCATAACACTAACAAAGGTGGAACCCCTGAATGACCCTAGCATGGGTTGGACATGCACAAGAGTGGGACAGGAAGGGGTGAAAAGGGGGACAGACACTGGTGTGCGAACGGTCTCAGTCGTACAAAAAGATACCCAAATAAAGACAGGTATATAACACCGCATCCAGCACCCTGCCAAAAGACGCCAGACCGCAGAAACTCACCTGGCTAACGGTAGCACGAAGTGACACGACTCAACCGAGCCCAGAAGAACCTGGGAGCACTGACAGGTGAAGACGCCAGAGCCGGACCTGCAGGAGAGCAGGGGAGGCGAAGAAGGCGGCCCACACCCATGACACAGAGAAAACCTCTGCGGCCTCCCCACAACTGGAACCCAGGACACCCCGGAGCGAAGGGGCACACACCGCGCCAAGGGAGAAGAGCGAGAGGCGAAGCACTGGAGCAAGAAGGCGTCTAACACCAGCACTACACACCGCCCAAACCAAAACAAACTCCGCGGCGCACGCGCATGACACGCTGGCCGAAAACGCGCAACAGTCTCTGCGGGAAGGCGGCAACCAGGACTACTGCACTAAAAAGAAGCCAAAAGAGTGAGCAGGAACAATAAAACCGGCCAAAGAAGCGAAGACAGAGCCCAAAATAAAGCACGCAGCCGGGCCACAAGCAGCCCAACAAGGCTACAAGTAGCCCAACAGGGCTACAAGTAGCCCAACTCGGCGACAAGGACGAGGAGCCGACAGACGTTCCAATAACGCGGGAAGTAGCGAAACACCTTCCCGAACCCTCGAGAACACGGAAGCCAAAACCAGTCCCGAAGGCACACAAAGGCGCAGGTGCACCCGAGACCAGGAGTCACGTAGAACCCCAAAACGGGGAAACATGACGAAAACACCGTCCCAAAAGGGGGTGGGGGGAAACATCCACCCACAGGACGGAACCAACCGACTCAAAGGCCAAGGAACCGAGCCCGGGGAGGGGCTGACACCAACAGCACGTACGGCGAGTGGGGAGGAAAACCCTACTCCGCGTAACCACAAGCCCCGCCTAGAGGGGGAGAAAAACCCCCACGGGGTCCAACGGGGCCATTAAGGCCTCCCAAGTCAGCCCCTCCCCAGCCCCGGGAACCCACACGACAGGCCCCGGGGCCGAGCCGTCCCCCCAAAGCCCGGCCGTACCAGAAAACCGGGGCAGCCGTGAAAACACGAAGGAAGGGAGCCCACTGGCAGACTCTTACAACACGGCTGGAGGAACAGGCTCAAATGCCCCCGTCACTACCCCGGAAGGGGATTTCCCCGAGACTGCCCGAGTCTCAACACCAACAAACCCCGCCCTGAACCTACAGACGGTAAGGAACCGGATGCAGGCAGGAAGGGGAATCCAGGGGAAAAACAAGAACCAAAACGGGGCAGCCCCGGGGCTCCCGGGGAGTTACCACGAGAGCGTTGCCACCACCCAAGGCTCAAGTGCAACGCCCCTGCTGCCCGCACCAGCTGTGCACAACTGGGTAAGCGAGCCACAACGAGCAACAAACTCGCAGGACTCTGGGTCGAAGGTGTCACCGACCCCACAGGCAGCAGACGGAGGCAAAACAGAGAGTCACCCAGAGACAAGGGGTGAGCAACCCTCAAACTCGCTGGAAGCGAGGGGGGGGCTCTGGGGTCACATCCATCGGACCCTCGCGCCCCCAGGGGTTTCCCAGGGTCCCGAGCGTTTACTATAAGAGGACTCGCGCTCAGGTAATCCCAGGCAGGGTACTGCTAACCGGCACCCAAAACTACCAAACAACTTTCTAAGAGCTGAACCCCCGGGACGTGTACACTCACGGGGACCAAGCAGGGGGTACCACCAGAAAACTCAGAACACAAGGGACACCAGGGGCAAGAACGAAGGCAGACCCCCCACCAGGTAGATAAACAAAAAGAAAAAGAAAACCCCGCAAGAGGACAGCGTACCCAAGCGGAACAGAGCCGGCCGCTATGATTGGGAAAGACAAGCTGCACAGTACCCTGCGCCCCACCAGTGCAAAACTGCCCCTTACTCTAAGGCGAACAAGGGAGACAGAACACCCGAGCACACAAAGAGCGGCCGAAAACCAAGCAGTAAACGGCCTAGCAGGGGCAGACCCCAAGGAACTTGTGGAAGGTGGCCCCAAGTCCCAAGGGCAGTACTTACAGGGCACCTAGGGATGGGAACCCTAGGCGCATGCAGCCCGAGTACTGGAGAATCACTCCCGGCTCACGCACCACCTAGAAAAACAGACACCACACTCTAGGTACAGTGCTGAAACAACCACTGGAGCCGGAGCACATAACCGGTGCCTATAGCATCAGCCGAAGAACTGATGGGTGGATAGCCGGCGTGGGAGGTCTGGGGCTCCCCCTTCCCCCTCCCGGGGAGGGGGGAGCTGTGCAGACAGCGGCGCGGTGACGTGTGACGCCATACTAGTTTGCTTGTTTTTCTGTTGGGGAGTTCTATCCACTAGTTTGGCTTTTGGTAGCAATTTTAACCAGAATAGGGGTTTGTTTTGGGGCGCTTACCTTTCTGGGTGCCTGTCCCGGTCGATGGCAGACATAGAATGCTTCCAATCACACGGGGGCTTCTATAGGCCATTGCTCCCCTTGCCTCTCTGAGGGGGCCCGGTTCTGGCCGTGGTCCCCGGTAGGCCTAAGAACTCCATACACATGACTGATGCCAAAATCTGACATTAGCATATCAGCCTGGGATAGCTCCGGGGAGCCGACGGGCTCCCCCCAGAAAAAGTCCACTTATGGATGTCAACCAACAAACTAACACTTAACATAGAAAAGACCTACTACATCTTATTTGGAAGCAAATCTACAAATGCAATTCAGCTTCAGATAGACAATGTAAACATTAGCAATAAAAATGATGGTAAGTTTCTTGGCCTATTCCTAGACAAGAGACTCAACTTCAATACCCACATACAGCACATAACTAAGAAAGTCTCTAAAATAGTTGGTATACTCTCCAAAATCAGATATTATGTACCTAACTCTGCTCTCATCTCTCTATATTATGCACTAATCTATCCCTATCTTAACTATGGTATCTGTGCATGGGGTTCAACCACTGCAAACCACCTCAAGTCCATCATCACCCAGCAAAAATCTGCTGTCAGAATAATATCAAATTCTGCTTTCAGACAACACTCAGCCCCCTTGTTTAACTCCCTAAACATGCTAAACATAATCTCACTCCACAAATTCTCTTGTGTCAACTACATTTACAAAACCCTGTTCTTAAATGCAAATCTTGCTCTGAAACTCTTCCCGGACAGATGTAATAGGACCCATTATCACCACACCAGAAATAAATATCTCTTTGATATCCCCAGAGTTAAACTTAATCTGTGTAAACACTATGCAAATAAAAGGACCCAGTTTATGGAACTCGCTCCCTATTGAATTGAAAAGCTGTCCAACTATTACATCATTCAAAAACAATACTAAAAAGTACCTAATTTCATCTTCATAGTTTTTTACATTTTGCCTTAAAATTGCACTGTATCTATTGCTACCCAATCTCCCAACCTTTATGTTCCCAATTTGAACATCTTCACCACTGTAATCATTGCTGTCTTTTTATATGTGCTGTCAATCTGCTGTATAGTGTCTATTAATCTTGTTTAAATTACCAATCAAGCTGTTAATGTAATCAGCCAGAGCTTTAATATATTTCCTATGCTCTCTCATCTCATTTTTCTCTTGCAATGCATTTGTTATCATTTATTAATTCTGATAGAAATTACCTACTTAAAATTATCTGTTAGATTAAGGACCTGCCCCGAAACGCTGCGCGTACTAGTGGCTTTACAAGATTGTTAATACTGTACTATTCAATGTATTCTCACAAACCCAATGTTCCTTCTTGTATATATAAATAAATAAATAAATAAATAAATAAATAAATAAATAAAGCACTATTATTCTATGTAATAATTTATAGTCCTTATTATAATTTACTAAGAACAACTAATATTTCTCAAAACAAAACTAAGAAACTTCAATAGGATGTAGCTGATCTGTAATATTCTAAGAGCATAGACAATAACAGGTAAATTTCACAACCCATGTGGGACCTGAAAACTATAATTTTCATTATAAGTGAACCAATCTTCATTATAAGTGAATTATAAGTGAAGAGTGCTGGGTAGATGGGACACCACGAGCGTAGCTCTCATATTGTAACTACACTTAGGTAATTACATACACACACACACACTCACATCCCCAGGAAGCAGCCCGTAGCAGCTGTCTAACTCCCAGGTACTAGGTCAACAAGTGCATCAGTGAAAGAAACCCTGCCCATTTATTTCCGCCTCTGCCGGGGATCAAACCCGGACCCTTAGGACTATGAACCCCAAGTGCTGTCCAATCAGCCGTCAGGCCCGTATCGCAGAGGTTAAAACACACAACGTTTCTGGTCCATCCTTATTTATTAATAAATTAGAAAACTTTCCTTTCTTGTAAGATAGCCAGATTATTTAGATTTCTCACCACTGAATAAAACAATTATGTGGCTGAGCTCTTGCCTCCATAAGTTAAGGTAATCACAACTTACTGGATAAAGCTACATATAGGCTCTTCTCAGCACAATATCCTGCACGTCCTGAACCATGGTCACTTCCAAATACCCCTTTATCTACTTTGATTTTTCCTTCCACACTCTTTAGTACTTCTATTCTGTCAAGTCACTATATACACATACAGTACTCTGTATGTGTAGTCATCAGTCATCATGTACACATACTGTACTCTCTGTATGGTATTGATCAGTCATCATGTACACATACTGTATTCTCTGTATGCGTATTGATCAGTCATCATCGTAGACATATTGTACTCTCTGTATGGTATCAGTTACTATACACACACTACTCTGTATGGTATCAGTGACTATACTCTCACTACTATGTATAGTATCAGTCACTATATACACACACACTATTCTCTGTATGGTATCAGTTACAATATACACACTATTCTCTGTACGGTATCAGTCACTATACACACACAAACACACACACACACACATTTCTCACATCAGGAGAAAAACAACAGTAAAGGAACAGGTTATGAAATTAAGGATAGGGGCAGAAGGATTCACTACAAACGACAAGGAAGTATGTGAGGAACTGAATAAGAAATTCCAAGAGGTCTTCACCTTAGAGCAAGGAGAAATCCCAGAGTTAAGAGAGGGGATAGCTAACCAGGAACCACTGGAAGAGTTTGAGATTACAAGCGGGGAAGTAAAAAAGTGTTTACTAGAGTTGGATGTGACAAAGGCTATAGGCCCAGATGGAATCTCCCCTTGGATACTTAAGGAAGGAGCAGAAGAACTGTGCCTACCACTCTCCATAGTGTATAACAAATCTCTGGCAACAGGGGAACTGCCAGAAATTTGGAAAGCAGCTAATGTAGTCCCGATATACAAGAAAGGGGATAGACAGGAGGCACTGAATTACAGGCCAGTGTCCCTAACCTGCATACCATGCAAGCTGATGGAGAAGATTGTGCGAAGAAAGCTAGTGGAGCACCTGGAGCGAAAGAACTTTGTAACACAGCACCAACATGGATTCAGGGATGGCAGGTCCTGCCTCACAGGGTTACTTGAATTCTACGACCAGGCAACAAAAATAAGGCAAGAAAGAGAAGGGTGGGCAGACTGCATATTTTTGGATTGTCAGAAAGCCTTTGATACAGTGCCACACAAGAGGCTAGTGAAAAAGCTGGAGATGCAGGCTGGAGTGAAAGGGAAGGTACTCCGTTGGATACAGGAGTACCTAAGCAACAGGAGACAAAGAGTCAGTGTGAGGGGTGAGGTCTCAGATTGGCGAGACGTTACGAGTGGAGTCCCGCAGGGGTCAGTCCTTGGACCTATACTGTTTCTGATATATGTAAATGATCTCCCAGAGGGTATAGAATCGTTTCTCTCAATGTTTGCCGATGATGCAAAAATTATGAGGAGGATTGAAACTGAGGACGATAGTAGGAGGCTACAAGACGACCTAGACAGACTGAGTGAATGGTCCAACAAATGGCTGTTGAAGTTCAACCCGAGTAAATGCAAAGTAATGAAACTAGGCAGTGGAAACAGGAGGCCAGACACAGGATACAGAATAGGAGATGAAGTACTTAATGAAACGGACAGAGAGAAAGATCTAGGAGTTGATATCACACCAAACCTGTCTCCTGAAGCCCACATAAAAAGGATAACATCTGCGGCATATGCGAGGCTGGCTAACATCAGAACAGCGTTCAGGAACCTGTGTAAGGAATCATTCAGAATCTTGTACACCACATATGTAAGACCAATCCTGGAGTATGCAGCCCCAGCATGGAGCCCGTACCTTGTCAAGCACAAGACGAAGCTGGAAAAAGTCCAAAGGTATGCCACTAGACTAGTCCCAGAACTAAGAGGCATGAGTTACGAGGAAAGGCTGCGGGAAATGCACCTTACGACACTGGAAGACAGAAGAGTAAGGGGAGATATGATCACAACCTACAAAATCCTCAGAGGAATCGACCGGGTAGACAAGGACAAACTATTCAACACTGGGGGGACGCGAACAAGGGGACACAGGTGGAAACTGAGTACCCACATGAGCCACAGAGACGTTAGAAGGAACTTTTTCAGTGTCAGAGTAGTTAACGGATGGAATGCATTAGGCAGTGATGTGGTGGAGGCTGACTCCATACACAGTTTCAAGGGTAGATATGATAGAGCCCAGTAGGCTCGGGAATCTGTACACCAGTTGATTGACAGTTGAGAGGCGGGACCAAAGAGCCAAAGCTCAACCCCCGCAAGCACAAATAGGTGAGTACAAATAGGTGAGTACACACACACACACACACACACACACACACACACACACACACACACACAACTCTGTATGGTATCAGTCACTATAAATAGTACATGTATTGCTAGACTGAATACAAAATGTTAAAACTATTACTTAGGAAAATCTTGAAACAAAATACCCGGATCATCTAGCTAGTAACAATAAAAGTAGATGTACTTTTGTTTCTTCTGTACATAGGGTTCTCTCTTTCAAGATATGAAAATGCTCCATCGGTCCTTGAGGTCGTTGTTTGCTGCCTTTCAATGACCTTATCAAAGAAACGAGACAGTCTGACTGCATTGCTGGAGCCTGGTGCAAGAGAGCGTTGATCAAATGTGTTCTGAAATAAAATTATTAAATATATGGATGCTGCAGTATGAATCATAATTATACCAAGCATTCGACCTTTAAACCGCGCATATTGGGGGTGCCCGGAAGCGAAAAATATTTCAATTATGAAAAAATAATTTAAAAAGTTAGACAAATCTCCAAGTTATTGGCTTCAGCATCGTGAAACTTTCATCAAAATATTTTCAGAAACTGATTTTAGACAAATTTTTGTAGAAATAAGAACGTTTTGTCGATACATACGGAGAATATCTCCCATTAACTGAAACTGAGGGTTACAACATATATTGTAATAGAGAGATGCAAGCACCTGTCCGACGTTCAAAGAAGAATAGTAATAAGAAGTGTCCACAAAGTGGATATGCAGCTGATGTATTTATAGAATTACTGAATAATACATAAGACAAATAATAATGAGTAACTATGTTATTATGCTCTATTTTATTACATATCAAATAAATTCATTGTCAAATGTTAATATATGTTACTTTCCTCAATGTTCCAAAAATATTTTTCTGGGGGGAGCCCCTACGGCTCCCCAGAGCTTACTAGGCTGATATGCTAATGTCAGACTTTGGCATCAGTCATGTGAATGGAGTTCTTATGGGCCTACCAGGGATCACGAGCCAGAACCTGGCCCCCTCTAGAGAGGCAAGGGGGAGCAATGGCCTATAGAAATCCCCAGGTGGTTGGAAGCATTCTATGTCTGCCATCGACCGGGTTAGGCACCCAGAAAAGTAAGCGTCCCAAAACAAACCCTTATTCTGGTGAAAATTACAAGTAAGTAATTATCAAAAGAAGGCACCAAACCGGGAAGGCTATGTAGCACCACCAAATGTGCGGAATAATCAGAGGGCGCTAAATATCACCAAGGATGCCAATACGAGAACAAAAACGCATAAAGCGAACGATATCAAAAGTATCCGAGTCACCAAGAATTCTATTGAGGGACAAGTGACCGCAAGGGGCGGTCAGAAAGCAAGACACACGCTCATCCCGGAAGTCAGGACATTCAAGAAGGACATGTACAACCGTAAGAGGAACAATGCAATTAGGACAATAAGGAGCAGGGTGGTGCTCCATCAAGTGACCATGGGTTAAGCGAGTATGGCCAATACGCAACCTCGCCAGAGCAGTTTCCCACCACCGGTTACGGTGGTAGGAGGATGGCCACGAGGAAACACAACATTTAAGAGTACGGAGTTTGTTACCAGTAACAGACGACCAAGAAGCCTGCCAACGGGTAAGGATGGAGGAATGGATAACCGGGTAAAAGTTGGAATATGGAATACCTTTATGAGAGATGGGACAAGAGCGGACAGCTTCCTTGGCAGCAGCATCCGCTCGCTCATTTAAAGACACACCAATATGACTGGGAACCTAACAAAACTCAACCGACTTAAATTTACTGTGAACAAGAAACAGCCAATGCTGGATCTTGACAACTACTGGATGAACCGGATTAAAGGACCCGAGAGCCATGAGGGCACTACGAGAGTCAACGACAACTACAAAGGAAGACTGACAACAAAAAAGCAGGAGACGAAGAGCATAGAGAATAGCATAAAACTCCGCTGTGAAGATGCTAGTCTCCGGAGGTAAGCGACACATATAAGTGCGATCAGGAAAAGCAACAGAGTAGCCTACACTGTCCGCAGACTTAGACCCATCGGTGAAGACAGAAACGGAGCGTGAGTGAAAAGAAAAGTGCTCAAGGAAAAGGCTTTTTAGAACCGTAGGAGGGGTAAAAGCTTTAGTGATGCGGGTCAAGGACGTACAAAACTGCGGAAGGGGGACTCTCCACGGGGGCAAAGAAGGAACAACACGAGGAGAAACATTAGAAACACGAACGGAAAGAGAATCCTGCAAGCGAGATAACCAGACAGAAAGAGGGAGGTGGTGAAGAGGAACAGGAACCGCAGGAGGGGTAAAAGTTAAAGCACGACAGAGGCGAGAGGAAGGATGTTGCAAGGACCGCGCAAGATAGCGAAGACAGTAGCGATCACGGCAGTCCTGGAGAGACAGGAAGCCAGTGTCAACATACAAGCTAAGGACGGGAGTCAAACGAAAGGCACCAGAACTGAGGCGCAACCCAGTATGGTGCAAAGCATCAAGACGGCGAAGAGTAGAAGGAGAAGCAGACGAGTAAGCAGGGCAACCATAATCGAGCTTAGACAGGACGAGAGAGGAATGTAAAGCAAGGAGAGTGCGCCTATCCGCTCCCCAAGAAGTATGGGACAATACCGAAGGAGGGTAAGGGCCTTAGAGCACTCAACACGGAGGTAAGAGATATGGGAGACCAAGACAAACGAGTGTCAAGGAATAACCCCAAAAGCTTCGCTGAATCTTTGTACTCAAGGGGATGACCATAAAGTGACAAAGAGGGACGAAGAACGACCCGTTTCCGAGTAAAAGTCATGGCACAAGTCTTAGAAGTAGAGAACTTGAAGCCATGATCGGTGGCCCAAGACGACACGGCATCAATCGCAAGTTGAAGCCGGCGTTGAAGGAGAGGCGAATCATCACCCTGACAGCAAAGGGTAAGATCATCGACATAGAGAGCGGAGAAGACACTGAAGGAAGAGAGGAAAGAAGACCATTGAGGGCAACCAGAAAGAGTAGTGCTCAGAACATACCCTGGGGCACACCTTCGTATTGCTGAAAAGAGGCAGAGAGCCGGTACCAGGCGCACCCGAAAGGAACGACGAGAGAGGAAGCTGCGGAGAAGAGAGGGAGATGACCACGAAGGCCAAAAGAATGAAGCTGGATAGAATAG
>WNGS01143746.1:0-11705 GCA_020271785.1 Procambarus virginalis
TGTGTGTGTGTGTGTGTGTGTGTGTGTGTGTGTGTGTGTGTATACACGCTTCTTCACGCTCGCCTGATACCTGCGTCGTGTAATGAGCTAAGTGTTTTAATGGTTGAGTGGTGCTCGTGGTGGGTGAGGTAATGACGAGAGGGTAACCCCTAAGCCATCACTACTGTATGGCACTGTGAGGGATGCGACGACAAGGACCTGGGACGGGATGGTACACGGTGCACAAACCCCTTTGGTGCATCGGGGGATCGAGCGCCGAGCTGCATATAAAGCGAGGTAATCACTCTACCGACCAGCCCAAGTGTTTTTTAATATTAGCAAATGCAGTTTTTTTCCATACACAACTCTCTGGAAAGGAGCTGCAACTGAAAACTACTGCATTGTTTACGGCATACTTTCCCATATTGACCTGTATGTGTGTGGTGTAGGAGAACAGCTTCTCGTGTCAACCTGTCCTCCTACAACGTCGCTTTTCGGCCGTATGCGTTACACAAGACCAAGAATTGTCGTACTAGAAAATGGAAGTGGCTCGCGAAAGTGACGTACTGTCCCGTTTTCTGTTTTGTTTTGCTTGCCTCGTTGGTCCTCGGCTTAGGAGGTTCGAGAGGACACTTTAAATTAACTGTTTTCTTGACGTTATGAAACCTAAGGAGGACGGGCTGCTCGTGTACCCATGTCATCTCTCTTCCCTTTAGGGCATGCAGTAAGATGTCTACTTTTCACCACCGTCCAATCATGTCATTACTTTGCATGTGGTAATCATGTCCTACGTTACAGCGATGAAGATCGAGTGTAGTTAAGATATGGCTCTGTTATCCTTACCCCTTCCCTATCCCGAGCACCCAAGCTGGTGTTTTATAATAAGGATACGACAAGTGTCCATATTTATATATACACATATTCCTATTAACAGTCTAGCGGTTCGATACGGCGTATTGAACTTTTTATTTTGATTTTCCACCCCCAGACGTGGCCAGACATTTATCAGTCTCCGTGGTGTAGTGGTAAGACACTCGCCTGGCGTTCCGCGAGCGCTATATCATGGGTTCGTATCCTGGCCGGGGAGGATTTACTGGGCGCAAATCCTTAAAAAGTAGCCTCTGTTAACGCAAAAGTAAAATGTGTACTGGTTGTAACAAGGATTCTTCGCGGCGGGGATCGTATTCCAGGGACCTGCCCGAAACGCTACGCGTACTAGTGGCTGTACAAGAATGCAAAACTCTTGTATATATCTAAAAAAATGCTAACCAGCATATATATTTTTTCTTCTGTCCTCCATGGCATGGGTTAGAGATCGTATCGAACTGCTAGACTGCACTTCACCGGCGTCTAAGAGCTCAAGACCTCGAATTGCTAGCATTGCTTCGTGCAGTTCGTCGCAGGAATCCAAGTCAGGATATTAGGCAGTTCATTTTTTTTTGGGGGGGGGGGTGTTATGTTCCGTCTACGGCAGACGTCTCACTCCCAGAAGCCTGAGCGCCTTCCTCTTCTCATAGCTATGGTAACTACTACTAGTTTTACACACAGGAGGGTACAGGAGCAGACGACTGCTGACTCCTGTTAGCAGGCTGAGAGCTTTCCCTTCCCATAGCTCATGGTAAGCCTTACCCTACTAGTTTTACACACAGGTGGGTACAGGAGCAGACGACTGCTGACTCCTGTTAGCAGGCTGAGAGCTTTCCCTTCCCATAGCTCATGGTAAGCCTTACCCTACTAGTTTTACACACAGGAGGGTACAGGAGCAGACGACTGCTGACTCCTGTTAGCAGGCTGAGAGCTTTCCCTTCCCATAGCTCATGGTAAGCCTTACCCTACTAGTTTTACACACAGGTGGGTACAGGAGCAGACGACTGCTGACTCCTGTTAGCTGGCTGAGAGCTTTCCCTTCCCATAGCTCATGGTAAGCCTTACCCTACTAGTTTTACACACAGGTGGGTACAGGAGCAGACGACTGCTGACTCCTGTTAGCTGGCTGAGAGCTTTCCCTTCCCATAGCTCATGGTAAGCCTTACCCTACTAGTTTTACACACAGGAGGGTACAGGAGCAGACGACTGCTGACTCCTGTTAGCTGGCTGAGAGCTTTCCCTTCCCATAGCTCATGGTAAGCCTTACCCTACTAGTTTTACACACAGGAGGGTACAGGAGCAGACGACTGCTGACTCCTGTTAGCTGGCTGAGAGCTTTCCCTTCCCATAGCTCATGGTAAGCCTTACCCTACTAGTTTTACACACAGGAGGGTACAGGAGCAGACGACTGCTGACTCCTGTTAGCTGGCTGAGAGCTTTCCCTTCCCATAGCTCATGGTAAGCCTTACCCTACTAGTTTTACACACAGGTGGGTACAGGAGCAGACGACTGCTGACTCCTGTTAGCTGGCTGAGAGCTTTCCCTTCCCATAGCTCATGGTAAGCCTTACCCTACTAGTTTTACACACAGGAGGGTACAGGAGCAGACGACTGCTGACTCCTGTTAGCTGGCTGAGAGCTTTCCCTTCCCATAGCTCATGGTAAGCCTTACCCTACTAGTTTTACACACAGGAGGGTACAGGAGCAGACGACTGCTGACTCCTGTTAGCTGGCTGAGAGCTTTCCCTTCCCATAGCTCATGGTAAGCCTTACCCTACTAGTTTTACACACAGGAGGGTACAGGAGCAGACGACTGCTGACTCCTGTTAGCTGGCTGAGAGCTTTCCCTTCCCATAGCTCATGGTAAGCCTTACCCTACTAGTTTTACACACAGGAGGGTACAGGAGCAGACGACTGCTGACTCCTGTTAGCTGGCTGAGAGCTTTCCCTTCCCATAGCTCATGGTAAGCCTTACCCTACTAGTTTTACACACAGGTGGGTACAGGAGCAGACGACTGCTGACTCCTGTTAGCTGGCTGAGAGCTTTCCCTTCCCATAGCTCATGGTAAGCCTTACCCTACTAGTTTTACACACAGGTGGGTACAGGAGCAGACGACTGCTGACTCCTGTTAGCTGGCTGAGAGCTTTCCCTTCCCATAGCTCATGGTAAGCCTTACCCTACTAGTTTTACACACAGGTGGGTACAGGAGCAGACGACTGCTGACTCCTGTTAGCTGGCTGAGAGCTTTCCCTTCCCATAGCTCATGGTAAGCCTTACCCTACTAGTTTTACACACAGGTGGGTACAGGAGCAGACGACTGCTGACTCCTGTTAGCTGGCTGAGAGCTTTCCCTTCCCATAGCTCATGGTAAGCCTTACCCTACTAGTTTTACACACAGGAGGGTACAGGAGCAGACGACTGCTGACTCCTGTTAGCTGGCTGAGAGCTTTCCCTTCCCATAGCTCATGGTAAGCCTTACCCTACTAGTTTTACACACAGGTGGGTACAGGAGCAGACGACTGCTGACTCCTGTTAGCTGGCTGAGAGCTTTCCCTTCCCATAGCTCATGGTAAGCCTTACCCTACTAGTTTTACACACAGGTGGGTACAGGAGCAGACGACTGCTGACTCCTGTTAGCTGGCTGAGAGCTTTCCCTTCCCATAGCTCATGGTAAGCCTTACCCTACTAGTTATCCCTGGAACATGACCCGCTGATTGATTTACAACCAAGTACCCAATTACTGCTGGGTGAACAGGGGGGGGGAGCAAACGGTTAAGGATTGGCGCCTAGTCAGTCCTCTCCGTCCAGGATTCGAACCCAGACCTAGTCACCGGCGAGGCGTGTGTTACCACTAGGCCACCGGGGGACAGGTATAGGATGTATGAACTGTACTTTTAATTATATGTTGACATTTTCCTTCACTGTCCTCTATCTCTCCTCTCATATGGTCTTAATCTCTCCTTTCTTCTGTCTCAGGTAATCTTCCCCCTTCTTCCTGTCCTTTTGTCTGGGCCCCGAGTGGAGGGGCTTGTGTCCAAGTACTGGCTGCATTAACTGTGTTCTTTATCGTGGTATTTAACCTGTGTTGTCGTTAATTTAACTTTGTTTTTGTTCACGTATTGTCGTTTTGTTCACGAGGGTTGAAAGTTGTTCTCTAAACTCGTACAGAACGATGTTAATGATGTACTGCTTCTAAAATGCATTTTCTGTGGGCCGCGTGGCGTTGACAGCCTTGTTCATGCTGTGACTTATGAGCCACACGTGGGGGATGGGGGGGTGTCTCCCCCCAGGGCTGGTACGCTGGGGGGCGTCTCCCCCCAGGGCTGGTACGCTGGGGGCGTCTCCCCCCAGGGCTGGTACGCTGGGGGGCGTCTCCCCCCAGGGCTGGTACGCTGGGGGGCGGGCTAGGGGCTGGGGGGGGGGGTAGGGAGGGCGGGGATAGAAATGAGGGAGGCCTGGGGGAAGAGAGTGATTGTGGAAGGGAAGGGAGTTAGTGTGGGAGGGAGGGTGTTGGAGGGAGTGTGGGAGGGAGGGAGGGTGTTGGAGGGAGTGTGGGAGGGAGGGTGGTGGTGGTGGTGGTGGCCACCAACACCACCACCACCACTACCACCGTACAGGGACACGAGTTACTGCAGGCCATTATTGAATTTAATGTTTATACCACTCTACGTCGTATTGACGCCTGTAGTATATAGCACTCTACGTCGTACTGACGCCTGCAATATATAGGACTCTACGTCGGACTGACGCCTGCAATATATAGCACTCTACGTCGGACTGACGCCTGCAATATATAGGACTCTACGTCGGACTGACGCCTGCAATATATAGCACTCTACGTCGGACTGACGCCTGCAATATATCCATAAGTCTGGGGGCAGGAAACTAACTGATAATACAAGTTTGTATTTTGTACAGTGAACTATTCAGAAAGACGTTAGAATATTGTCAGCATATTCGCCAGTGAACTATTCAGTATGACGTCGGCATATTCGTCAGTTAACTGTCCAGTATGTGAGCATATTCATGTGTGAACTATTGAGTTTGACGTTAGTGAGCTCCTATGCTCACTAACGCGGTATAATGATGCTTCATACATCATTATACCGCAATCTCACATTCTGAATTCGACTTCGTTAATTATAGAAGATGCAATGAAGCTCTTTTCACCCTTACAAACGTAAATGAATATTCTTACTCCATTTGACGATCTCTTACCAAATTGTTTTGAAAAAAATAGTTTTGTTTTTAATACTACAATAATGCTGAGATTCGTAACTATACGTGTAGCTTTAAAGGAAATTTGGCAACTCCTGAGTATTCGTTAGCAGATCTTTTATGTATTTTTCTTAGGACATTTTCTGTCCATTGCTAGGGCAGGTGTCCATTGCTAGGGCAGGTGTCCATTGCTAGGGCAGGTGTCCATTGCTAGGGCAGGTGTCCATTGCTAGGGCAGGTGTCCATTGCTAGGGCAGGTGTCCATTGCTAGGGCAGGTGTCCATTGTTAGGCAGGTGTCCATTGCTAGGGCAGGTGTCCATTGCTAGGGCAGGTGTCCATTGTTAGGCAGGTGTCCATTGCTAGGGCAGGTGTCCATTGCTAGGGCAGGTGTCCATTGCTAGGGCAGGTGTCCATTGCTAGGGCAGGTGTCCATTGTTAGGCAGGTGTCCATTGTTAGGCAGGTGTCCATTGTTAGGCAGGTGTCCATTGTTAGGCAGGTGTCGATTGTTAGACAGTTTCATATGTTATTGATAAAGTGTTAAAATGATTATAACCACAAAAGCAAGAAGAAAACGTCAATTACAAGTGATTGTATTTCTATAGGCGATCTAGCAGTTTTCTAGATGCAGCCTTCATAGGACCGCGTGGCCAGCAAAGTCCTGGATGCACCTTACACAGTCCCGGGGCTAGAGCGGACCTGCATTCACCTAACACGAGGCTGTGAGGTCCTGGATTCACTTTACACAGGAGCGTGTGACTTGGGCCTCGCACAGATCACGTCTCCACATTATGTTCGGATTTTTCAAGAACAAAGCTAAGATAAAGCCATAACAAAGGATAAAAGCAGCGATATACCAAAGATAAGAAGAAGGAGAAAGCAAATAAGAAGAGAAGGAGGCGAAGGTCGCCATCCGCAAGGGTAAAGACGATAGGTCGACAAAATCGATCTTCAGGAAGAGCAAGTCCATCGAGCGAGTGAAGGATTCCAGCGAGGAGCCGCCCACTACAGCCAAGAAGACAAAGAGCCTCGGAGCGCGGGGCTCCGAAGGGTGGACTGACAGCGATCATGATGACTCGACCCGTCAGCACAACGAGTCAGACAGGTGTGATGGTAATACCCCGCAGGAAAACAGCAGCAGCAGTGAGGGTGTGCCGTCACAGAAGGGTACAAGCCAGGACAATCGTCCAACTCCATCGTCAACACTGGGGCGAGGTGAAAGAGAGGCAAAGTCGGACTTCGATATCAGAGCAAAGACAAATATGTGGGGAATACTACAAGTAGCGCAGAATGCATGCTAGCAAGAGAGGAACCGTCTTTTGTCACGGGAAGTGAGGAAAAAGATGATCAAGTAAGGACAGTGACACAGTCTAGCATGTCGGAAAGTGGACGAGCGGCTTCGGGCAGTGCCTCTCCATTGGTTATGAAGCCACCTCTCAACCCCAGGGTGGTGGCACCCCGTGGGCCTCTTGCCACCTCCAGTTTCACTCACATACTGACGGCAGAACTGGCGGCTGTCGAGAGGGAGGAGAGTCGTTAC
This sequence comes from Procambarus virginalis, assembly GCA_020271785.1. Classification (NCBI taxonomy): domain Eukaryota; kingdom Metazoa; phylum Arthropoda; class Malacostraca; order Decapoda; family Cambaridae; genus Procambarus; species Procambarus virginalis. The sequence goes on from WNGS01143746.1 coordinate 6,604, forward strand.
ACACCCTCGCCGAGCCTGGTGACGCCGCCCTCGTCACCTGGTCTGCCATGTTCCCAGGCCGTCCCACCCTACCCGATCGTCACGGGTCCGTCTTCCCGCCCTACTTCCCCTGACGGAAGGATCTCCATGCTCTCAACGCCTTCCAGTTCCACGTCCAGTCTTTCCAGTTTGTCTGCCAGACCCATATCTCCTTCCGGTCGCCGCACGCCCCCGGGGCCTCGGCTCGGTACTGGCGGCCGACTCGCCTCATCCCCGACCTCTGGCAGGAAAGCAACGAGACCCAATATTAAAACTAACCCAACAGTTGTGCCTCGTCGAGCAGGGTCTCGATCTCCTGTGAACCCGAGTCCATCGACAGCCGATCCTTCCATCCCTGTTGTAGATGGAGACATGCTCAAAACACCGCCATCTTCTCCCAATGCCAACAAACGCCTCTTCCTGGAGCAGACATGTAGCACTGTGCCCGAAGTTCAATGTAGCACATTGTCACATCAACCCGTTGGTGACACGCCAACGCCTTGCCCGCCCCCAACAGCACCAGAAACAACACATCCCTTGTCGCCAACCAAAATCAAAACTCAACTTCCATTAGCGACTGTCAAGCCAAGGATAAGTACCGCACCTTCACCACCGCCAAAGGTCTGCTTTCCTTGTGAGGTGAAATCTGAGACGAGCAGCAAGTTGGCCCCAAGAAGCGTATCTCCCACAGCTGGTAAATCTCGGCATTCCATTTCATCTATGCATTCCCTAGAATCCATACCAGAAAATGATAGCGAAGGGCAAACATCTGCGACTGACACATTGGAGAAAAATCGCAAAACGAAAGCTTATTTAGGTTCCAAAGCTACACATCCATTGCCAGTAGCAAAGGAGAATAAGGAGTCTGTAATCAATGGGACGGCAGCAAGACTTTCAGTCAAAGACATCTCACTAGATGGACAATCTCATTGTGTGTCGCATAAGAGGTCGTCTTCCCTAACACCTGTTAACGAAGAAAGATCTGTCCAGAGTTCATCAACAATCAGTGAACCTAAATTACTTTCTCAAGACGTAAAAGCCAGCAAACTCCCTCAGTCTATCCTACACAATAATGGCCCAGTTGGTGATACTGTAGCAAAAACAGAGAAATACATACTGGAAAATATTAAAAGTAAACCTATTTCAAGTCAAAATGGCAAGGAAGATAAGTGTGACAGACACAAGGAAGATGTCCAGACAGGAAGAGTACACAGCTCTCGGCTGGCATCTAGAGGCAGCGGAAGTGAAGCATCGTCGCGCACACTCTCGCCCAAAGTGTCTCCAGAGGGCACTATGCCTCCCCAAATGAAAGTGTCTGAAGCAAATAAGGAGACCGCCTTGGCAACTTCCTTCCTCATCAGCCAACCAGTTGTTGCGTCCCTGGCAATCGTTAAGGAATCTGGGAAAATGAAAGTTAATTTAAATAGAGAAAACAAAGTGAATAACGAAGATATTGAGATAAATGATCCAGAACAATCCAGCAAGAGTCAAAAGCCCTCAAAAGGTATTGGAGCTACAACGGCAACTCATGTGGTATTTCGAATTCCACTGCATAATACCACTTTAACAAATGGTAAAGACAAAGCGGGAAGAGTCTCCGTTGAGATTCTTTCAGAGCAAGACAGGGATTCCATCAGAAAAACAAAGGAGCATCGTAAGGAAAGACCAAGATCATTGTCAACATCTAGAGAACTTAGGAGGGAAAGAACCTCTGAAAGACTCCCAAGACGAAGATTGGCTTCGGAAGGATCAGAGTGCGGCGGCGACTACAGTATGGATGGTGATCGCCCAGAAGCAACGACAGACTTGCGGGAAAGAGTTCGTCGCCGGTCGTCTTCATCCATCCGACGCCATCGAACTCGAGAAGCAAAGAACTGTGAGGGGGATGAAGCCAGCAGCACCTCCGTCAGTAATGATCAGCTCCAGGACGGTGATGAAGTAGTTGTTCCCTGGCGCAGGAGTACTCGAAGCAGGACGCGTGCATCGATAAATTCAGCCCTCAGTGGAAGCGTCGATGGTGTCACCAATCCAAATTCCGCTAGTACCGAAGATCATGTCAAAGGTTCACCAGCCCGCCACAGGACGAGATCAGCTAGTATCGGCAGGAAAGCTGGTGAAACTCAGGAAAATGATATTGGTGAAAATAATTTGTCTGCCACAAAATATAATGCAATTGCTCCACCGCGCCAAAGATCCAAGTCCAGAGGCTCTGAGCGCCGGATGACCAGGTCGGCGACGCTATCTGAAATCAAACGTTCCTCTAACGTGGAGACAATATCACCGGATTCTGAACCCAGACGTCGAGCTCTGTCATCGTCTCGAGTTGGCGACTCTTTGAGAAAAATGGAAGTCGCAAATACGTGTGGAACGGGTAGCCCAGTATACGATGAAGACGCCGCTGGTGTCCAGAAACCAGCACGGAGGAGGAGGTCCTTGTCTAGGAGCAGGAGAACCTCACAGACGGAAGGAAGCGAGGATCTAAGATCTGAAAGTGTGAGATCAAGAGATCAAGGCGTGGCTATACACAAGATGGTGGCATGTACAAAAGAAGAAAGTGAAGTTCTTGGACAACAATATTGCCAGCTGACTGACACCCAAAACGAGAGAAAAGGAAACACCGATATAACGAACAAGGAATTGGGGATTAGCGAAATCGACAATATAAATGTGACCGAAGCCACTACCAATGACAGCAACATTGGAGGTGGCCAAGACACGACCGCCAGCAGCAACGGCCCTGCCAGGCTGCGTAGCCCCGGCTCCCAAGACGCCGCCACCACGACTGACCCCGAACATGTTGACAGCGACAGGAAACCCAGAGGCATTAGGGAGGTGGAGAGCAGCTCGGTACAGACACAGGTGATCCTGACTCTCTCCAAGGTGTGCCAGACGGACGTTGAGGCCGACACGACGCAACTCCTGCAGGACGCCCTCGACAACACCAGGTAGGTCCTTGACGCACGCATCTCTCAAGTCCGCGGGAGACATTTTGATATGCACACTTCAAGTAGTTGGTAGTAGTTTGTAGTTTAAGCATCAGTCAACAGCAAAAGCACAGAGTTTGCAGAGCAGCGGCAGCAGCAGCAGCAGCGGCAGCAGCAGCGACAGCGACTACCGGAGGGTATCAGCAGCAGTAACGACAGTAACAGAACCTACTGGTCCATGAGGAGCAGAAGTACCAACAGTAGTAGCTACAGTAGCAGTAGTTGTAAACAAAGCAGAATCCAAATCGTATTTTAAGAGGAAATGGCAACTGTGGGTAGGAGAAAATGGGAACCTGTCTTCATGGGTGGCTAAGTCTTCTCAATGTCGAGGTGGGTGTGTGTGTGTGTGTATTCACCTAGTTGTATTCACCTAGTTGTGCTTGCAGGGGGAAGGGGGGGGGGGAGCTCTGCTCTTTCGGCCCGCCTCTCAACTGTCAATCAACGATATTTTTACACACACACACACACACACACACACACACACACACACACACACACACACACACACACACACACACACACACTAAGGGAGCCGGTGACCGAGCAGACAGCACGCTGGACACGTGATCCTGTGGCCCCGGGTTCGATCCCGGGCGCCGGCGAGAAACGATGGGAAGAGTTTCTTTCACCCTATGCCCCTGTTTTCTAGCAGTAAATAGGTACCTGGGAGTTAGTCAGCAGTCACGGGCTACTTCATGGGTGTGTGTGTTTGTGTGGTGTGGAAAAAAAATAGTAGTAGTAGAAACAGATGATTGACAGTTGAGAGGCAGGCCGAAAGAGCAGAACTCAACCCCCGCAAGCACAACTAGGTGAATACAACTAGGTGAATACACACACACCCACACCCACACCCACACAGGAAGCAGCCCGTAGCAGCTGTCTAACTCCCAGGTACCTATTTACTGCTAGGCAACAGCCGCATCAGGGTGAAAAAAAAACTCTGAACCCTGGTCCCCAGGATTATGAGTTCTGAGTGCTGTTCACTCAGCCACCAGGCACCTGAGATCTGATATGTGTGTATGTTTATGTGTGCATGTATGTATGCATACATGCATGTGTGTGCATGTATAATATTTATTTCCTTATCCACATAAATCCCTATTGAATGTTTTACAGCACAAACTTGCTTTTAACAGTGTATATAATGAGTTCTTGATCCAGAATGATGATACCTTTCTGAACAATAATTGACTACCCCATCTAATAGATATTATTCACCTCTTGGTGTATAACAGTGTATACATTATATTCCCTATGTATAGCGGGGTCTGATTGGTGTATATGTACTGATTATTATCAAGTATATCCTGTATAAAGGGAGTTTCGGCTTTATGAGATGTCTTGAGATTGTCTTAGGTTATAAATATTGCAAATGATAATAGAGAGATTTAAGATCATTAAGTCAATGTTATTTGGCCGATTGTATGTCACGATTTGTTAAGGGTCCTGGACGGACAGAAACGTCGTCACATAAGGGTCCAGGACGGACAGAAACGTCGTCACATAAGGGTCCAGGACGGACAGAAACGTCGTCACATAAGGGTCCAGGACGGACAGAAACGTCGTCACATAAGGGTCCAGGACGGACAGAAACGTCGTCACATAAGGGTCCTGGACGGACAGAAACGTCGTCACATAAGGGTCCAGGACGGACAGAAACATCGTTACATAAGGGTCCTGGACGGACAGAAAACGTCGTCACATAAGGGTCCAGGACGGACAGAAACGTCGTCACATAAGGGTCCAGGACGGACAGAAACGTAGTCACATAAGGGTCCAAGACGGACAGAAACGTCGTCACATAAGGGTCCAGGACGGACAAAAACGTCGTCACTTAAGGGTCCAGGACGGACAGAAACGTCGTCACATAAGGGTCCAGGATGGACAGAAACGTCGTCACATAAGGGTCCAAGACGGACAGAAACGTCGTCACATAAGGGTCCAAGACGGACAGAAACGTCGCCACATAAGGGTCCAGGACGGACAGAAACGTCGTCACATAAGGGTCCAGGACGGACAGAAACGTCGCCACATAAGGGTCCTGGACGGACAGAAACGTCGTCACATAAGGGACCAGGACGGACAGAAACGTCGTCACAT
>WNGS01143746.1:12705-24743 GCA_020271785.1 Procambarus virginalis
ACTAGTTTTACACACAGGTGGGTACAGGAGCAGACGACTGCTGACTCCTGTTAGCTGGCTGAGAGCTTCCCTTCCATAGCTCATGGTAAGCCTTACCCTACTAGTTTTACACACAGGAGGGTACAGGAGCAGACGACTGCTGACTCTGTTAGCTGGCTGAGAGCTTTCCCTTCCCATAGCTCATGGTAAGCCTTACCCTACTAGTTACACACAGGTGGGTACAGGAGCAGACGACTGCTGACTGTTAGCAGGTGAGAGCTTTCCCTTCCCATAGCTCATGGTAAGCCTTACCCTACTAGTTTTACACACAGGTGGGTACAGGAGCAGACGACTGCTGACTCCTGTTAGCTGGCTGAGAGCTTTCCCTTCCCATAGCTCATGGTAAGCCTTACCTACTAGTTTTACACACAGGTGGGTACAGGAGCAGACGACTGCTGACTCCTGTTAGCAGGCTGAGAGCTTTCCCTTCCCATAGCTCATGGTAAGCCTTACCCTACTAGTTTTACACACAGGTGGGTACAGGAGCAGACGACTGCTGACTCCTGTTAGCAGGCTGAGAGCTTTCCTTCCCATAGCTCATGGTAAGCCTTACCCTACTAGTTTTACACACAGGTGGGTACAGGAGCAGACGACTGCTGACTCCTGTTAGCTGGCTGAGAGCTTTCCTTCCCATAGCTCATGGTAAGCCTTACCCTACTAGTTTACACACAGGTGGGTACAGGAGCAGACGACTGCTGACTCCTGTTAGCTGGCTGAGAGCTTTCCCTTCCCATAGCTCATGGTAAGCCTTACCCTACTAGTTTTACACACAGGTGGGTACAGGAGCAGACGACTGCTGACTCCTGTTAGCTGGCTGAGAGCTTTCCCTTCCCATAGCTCATGGTAAGCCTTACCCTACTAGTTTTACACACAGGTGGGTACAGGAGCAGACGACTGCTGACTCCTGTTAGCAGGCTGAGAGCTTTCCCTTCCATAGCTCATGGTAAGCCTTACCCTACTAGTTTTACACACAGGTGGGTACAGGAGCAGACGACTGCTGACTCCTGTTAGCTGGCTGAGAGCTTCCCTTCCCATAGCTCATGGTAAGCCTACCCTACTAGTTTTACACACAGGTGGGTACAGGAGCAGACGACTGCTGACTCCTGTTAGCAGGCTGAGAGCTTTCCTTCCCATAGCTCATGGTAAGCCTTACCCTACTAGTTTTACACACAGGTGGGTACAGGAGCAGACGACTGCTGACTCCTGTTAGCTGGCTGAGAGCTTTCCCTTCCCATAGCTCATGGTAAGCCTTACCTACTACTAGTTTTACACACAGGTGGGTACAGGAGCAGACGACTGCTGACTCCTGTTAGCTGGCTGAGAGCTTTCCCTTCCCATAGCTCATGGTAAGCCTTACCCTACTAGTTTTACACACAGGAGGTACAGGAGCAGACGACTGCTGACTCCTGTTAGCTGGCTGAGAGCTTTCCCTTCCCATAGCTCATGGTAAGCCTTACCCTACTAGTTTTACACACAGGTGGGTACAGGAGCAGACGACTGCTGACTCCTGTTAGCTGGCTGAGAGCTTTCCTTCCATAGCTCATGGTAAGCCTTACCCTACTAGTTTTACACACAGGTGGGTACAGGAGCAGACGACTGCTGACTCCTGTTAGCAGGCTGAGAGCTTTCCTTCCCATAGCTCATGGTAAGCCTTACCCTACTAGTTTTACACACAGGTGGGTACAGGAGCAGACGACTGCTGACTCCTGTTAGCAGGCTGAGAGCTTTCCCTTCCCATAGCTCATGGTAAGCCTTACCCTACTAGTTTACACACAGGTGGGTACAGGAGCAGACGACTGCTGACTCCTGTTAGCTGGCTGAGAGCTTTCCCTTCCCATAGCTCATGGTAAGCCTTACCCTACTAGTTTTACACACAGGTGGGTACAGGAGCAGACGACTGCTGACTCCTGTTAGCAGGCTGAGAGCTTTCCCTTCCCATAGCTCATGGTAAGCCTTACCCTACTAGTTTTACACACAGGAGGGTACAGGAGCAGACGACTGCTGACTCCTGTTAGCTGGCTGAGAGCTTTCCCTTCCCATAGCTCATGGTAAGCCTTACCCTACTAGTTTTACACACAGGAGGGTACAGGAGCAGACGACTGCTGACTCCTGTTAGCTGGCTGAGAGCTTTCCCTTCCCATAGCTCATGGTAAGCCTTACCCTACTAGTTTTACACACAGGAGGGTACAGGAGCAGACGACTGCTGACTCCTGTTAGCAGGCTGAGAGCTTTCCCTTCCCATAGCTCATGGTAAGCCTTACCCTACTACTTTTACACACAGGTGGGTACAGGAGCAGACGACTGCTGACTCCTGTTAGCTGGCCGAGAGCTTTCCCTTCCCATAGTTCATGGTAAGCCTTACCCTACTAGTTTTACACACAGGAGGGTACAGGAGCAGACGACTGCTGACTCCTGTTAGCTGGCTGAGAGCTTTCCCTTCCCATAGCTCATGGTAAGCCTTACCCTACTAGTTTTACACACAGGAGGGTACACGAGCAGACGACTGCTGACTCCTGTTAGCTGGCTGAGAGCTTTCCCTTCCCATAGTTCATGGTAAGCCTTACCCTACTAGTTTTACACACAGGAGGGTACAGGAGCAGACGACTGCTGACTCCTGTTAGCAGGCTGAGAGCTTTCCCTTCCCATAGCTCATGGTAAGCCTTACCCTACTAGTTTTACACACAGGTGGGTACAGGAGCAGACGACTGCTGACTCCTGTTAGCTGGCCGAGAGCTTTCCCTTCCCATAGTTCATGGTAAGCCTTACCCTACTAGTTTTACACACAGGTGGGTACAGGAGCAGACGACTGCTGACTCCTGTTAGCTGGCTGAGAGCTTTCCCTTCCCATAGCTCATGGTAAGCCTTACCCTACTAGTTTTACACACAGGTGGGTACAGGAGCAGACGACTGCTGACTCCTGTTAGCTGGCTGAGAGCTTTCCCTTCCCATAGCTCATGGTAAGCCTTACCCTACTAGTTTTACACACAGGTGGGTACAGGAGCAGACGACTGCTGACTCCTGTTAGCTGGCTGAGAGCTTTCCCTTCCCATAGCTCATGGTAAGCCTTACCCTACTAGTTTTACACACAGGTGGGTACAGGAGCAGACGACTGCTGACTCCTGTTAGCTGGCTGAGAGCTTTCCCTTCCCATAGCTCATGGTAAGCCTTACTCTACTAGTTTTACACACAGGAGGGTACAGGAGCAGACAACTGCTGACTCCTGTTAGCTGGCTGAGAGCTTTCCCTTCTCATAGCTCATGGTAAGCCTTACCCTACTAGTTTTACACACAGGTGGGTACAGGAGCAGACAACTGCTGACTCCTGTTAGCTGGCTGAGAGCTTTCCCTTCCCATAGCTCATGGTAAGCCTTACCCTACTAGTTTTACACACAGGTGGGTACAGGAGCAGACGACTGCTGACTCCTGTTAGCTGGCTGAGAGCTTTCCCTTCCCATAGCTCATGGTAAGCCTTACCCTACTAGTTATCCCTGGAACATGACCCGCTGATTGATTTACAACCAAGTACCCAATTACTGCTGGGTGAACAGGGGGGGGAGCAAACGGTTAAGGATTGGCGCCTAGTCAGTCCTCTCCGTCCAGGATTCGAACCCAGACCTAGTCACCGGCGAGGCGTGCGTTACCACTAGGCCACCGGGGGACAGGTTATAGGATGGATGAACTGTACTTTTAATTATATGTTGACATTTTCCTTCACTGTCCTCTATCTCTCCTCTCATATGGTCTTAATCTCTCCTTTCTTCTGTCTCAAGTAATCTTCCCCCTTCTTCCTGCTCTTTTGTCTGGGCCCCGAGTGGAGGGGCTTGTGTCCAAGTACTGGCTGCATTAACTGTGTTCTTTATCGTGGTATTTAACCTGTGTTGTCGTTAATTTAACTTTGTTTTTGTTCACGTATTGTCGTTTTGTTCACGAGGGTTGAAAGTTGTTCTCTAAACTCGTACAGAACGCTGTTAATGATGTATTGCTTCTAAAATGCATTTTCTGTGGGCCGCGTGGCGTTGACAGCCTTGTTCATGCAGTGACTTATGAGCCACACGTGGGGGGATGGGGGGCGTCTCCCCCAGGGCTGGTGCGCTAGGGGCGTCTCCCCCCAGGGCTGGTACGCTGGGGGGCGGGCTAGGGGCTGGGGGGGGATAGGGAGGGCGGGGATAGAAATGAGGGAGGGCTGGGGGAAGAGAGTGATTGTGGAAGGGAAGGGAGTTAGTGTGGGAGGGAGGGTGTTGGAGGGAGTGTGGGAGGGAGGGAGGGTGTTGGAGGGAGTGTGGGAGGGAGGGTGTTGGAGGGAGTGTGGGAGGGAGGGTGGTGGTAGTGGTGGTGGCCACCAACACCACCACCACCACTACCACCGTACAGGGACACGAGTTACTGCAGGCCATTATTGAATTTAATGTTTATACCACTCTACGTCGTATTGACGCCTGTAGTATATAGCACTCTACGTCGTACTGACGCCTGCAATATATAGCACTGTACGTCGTACTGACGCCTGCAATATATAGCACTGTACGTCGGACTGACGCCTGCAATATATAGCACTGTACGTCGGACTGACGCCTGCAATATATAGCACTCTACGTCGGACTGACGCCTGCAATATATAACACTCTACGTCGTACTGACGCCTGCAATATATAGCACTCTACGTCGTACTGACGCCTGCAATATATAGCACTCTACGTCGGACTGACGCCTGCAATATATAGCACTCTACGTCGGACTGACGCCTGCAATATATAGCACTCTACGTCGGACTGACGCCTGCAATATATAGCACTCTACGTCGGACTGACGCCTGCAATATATCCATAAGTCTGGGGGCAGGAAACTAACTGATAATACAAGTTTGTATTTTGTAAAGTGAACTATTCAGAATGAAGTTAGAATATTGTCAGCATATTCGCCAGTGAACTATTCAGTATGACGTCGACATATTCGTCAGTTAACTGTCCAGCATGTGAGCATATTCATGCGTGAACTATTGAGTTTGACGTTAGTGAGCTCCGATCATGCTTCATGCATCATTATACCGCAATCTCACATTCTGAATTCGACTTCGTTAATTATAGAAGATGCAATGAAGCTCTTTTCACCCTTACAAACGTAAATGAATATTCTTACTCCATTTGACGATCTCTTACCAAATTGTTTTGAAAAAAATAGTTTTGTTTTTAATACTACAATATTGCTGAGATTCGTAACTATACATGTAGCTTTAAAGGAAATTTGGCAACTCCTGAGTATTCGTTAGCAGATCTTTTATGTATTTTTCTTAGGACATTTTCTGTCCATTGCTAGGGCAGGTGTCCATTGCTAGGGCAGGTGTCCATTGCTAGGGCAGGTGTCCATTGTTAGGCAGGTGTCCATTGTTAGGCAGGTGTCGATTGTTAGACAGTTTCATATGTTATTGATAAAGTGTTAAAATGATTATAACCACAAAAGCAAGAAGAAAACGTCAATTACAAGTGATTATATTTCTATAGGCGATCTAGCAGTTTTCTAGATGCAGCCTTCATAGGACCGCGTGGCCAGCAAAGTCCTGGATGCACCTTACACAGTCCCGGGGCTAGAGCGGACCTGCATTCACCTAACGCGAGGCTGTGAGGTCCTGGATTCACTTTACACAGGAGCGTGTGACTTGGGCCTCGCACAGATCACGTCTCCACATTATGTTCGGATTTTTCAAGAACAAAGCTAAAGATAAAGCCATAACAAAGGATAAAAGCAGCGATATTACCAAAGATAAGAAGAAGGAGAAAGCAAATAAAGAAGAGAAGGAGGCGAAGGTCGCCATCCGCAAGGGTAAAGACGATAGGTCGACAAAATCGATCTTCAGGAAGAGCAAGTCCATCGAGCGAGTGAAGGACTCCAGCGAGGAGCCGCCCACTACAGCCAAGAAGACAAAGAGCCTCGGAGCGCGGGGCTCCGGAGGGTGGACTGACAGCGATCATGATGACTCGACCCGTCAGCAGAACGAGTCAGACAGGTGTGATGGTAATTCCCCGCAGGAAAACAGCAGCAGCAGTGAGGGTGTGCCGTTACAGAAGGGTACAAGCCAGGACAATCGTCCAACTCCATCGTCAACACTGGGGCGAGGTGAAAGAGAGGCAAAGTCGGACTTCGATATCAGAGCAAAGACAAATAATGTGGGGAATACTACAAGTAGCGCAGCATGCATGCTAGCAAGAGAGGAACCGTCTTTTGTCACGGGAACTGAGGAAAAAGATGATCAAGTAAGGACAGTGACACAGTCTAGCATGTCGGAAAGTGGACGAGCGGCTTCGGGCAGTGCCTCTCCATTGGTTATGAAGCCACCTCTCAACCCCAGGGTGGTGGCACCCCGTGGGCCTCTTGCCACCTCCAGTTTCACTCACATACTGACGGCAGAACTGGCGGCTGTCGAGAGGGAGGAGAGTCGTTACACACCCTCGCCGAGCCTGGTGACGCCGCCCTCGTCACCTGGTCTGCCATGTTCCCAGGCCGTCCCACCCTACCCGATCGTCACGGGTCCGTCTTCCCGCCCTACTTCCCCTGACGGAAGGATCTCCATGCTCTCAACGCCTTCCAGTTCCACGTCCAGTCTTTCCAGTTTGTCTGCCAGACCCATATCTCCTTCCGGTCGCCGCACGCCCCCGGGGCCTCGGCTCGGTACTGGCGGCCGACTCGCCTCATCCCCGACCTCTGGCAGGAAAGCAACGAGACCCAATATTAAAACTAACCCAACAGTTGTGCCTCGTCGAGCAGGGTCTCGATCTCCTGTGAACCCGAGTCCATCGACAGCCGATCCTTCCATCCCTGTTGTAGATGGAGACATGCTCAAAACACCGCCATCTTCTCCCGATGCCAACAAACGCCTCTTCCTGGAGCAGACATGTAGCACTGTGCCCGAAGTTCAATGTAGCACATTGTCACATCAACCCGTTGGTGACACGCCAACGCCTTGCCCGCCCCCAACAGCACCAGAAACAACACATCCCTTGTCGCCAACCAAAATCAAAACTCAACTTCCATTAGCGACTGTCAAGCCAAGGATAAGTACCGCACCTTCACCACCGCCAAAGGTCTGCTTTCCTTGTGAGGTGAAATCTGAGACGAGCAGCAAGTTGGCCCCAAGAAGCGTATCTCCCACAGCTGGTAAATCTCGGCATTCCATTTCATCTATGCATTCCCTAGAATCCATACCAGAAAATGATAGCGAAGGGCAAACATCTGCGACTGACACATTGGAGAAAAATCGCAAAACGAAAGCTTATTTAGGTTCCAAAGCTACACATCCATTGCCAGTAGCAAAGGAGAATAAGGAGTCTGTAATCAATGGGACGGCAGCAAGACTTTCAGTCAAAGACATCTCACTAGATGGACAATCTCATTGTGTGTCGCATAAGAGGTCGTCTTCCCTAACACCTGTTAACGAAGAAAGATCTGTCCAGAGTTCATCAACAATCAGTGAACCTAAATTACTTTCTCAAGACGTAAAAGCCAGCAAACTCCCTCAGTCTATCCTACACAATAATGGCCCAGTTGGTGATACTGTAGCAAAAACAGAGAAATACATACTGGAAAATATTAAAAGTAAACCTATTTCAAGTCAAAATGGCAAGGAAGATAAGTGTGACAGACACAAGGAAGATGTCCAGACAGGAAGAGTACACAGCTCTCGGCTGGCATCTAGAGGCAGCGGAAGTGAAGCATCGTCGCGCACACTCTCGCCCAAAGTGTCTCCAGAGGGCACTATGCCTCCCCAAATGAAAGTGTCTGAAGCAAATAAGGAGACCGCCTTGGCAACTTCCTTCCTCATCAGCCAACCAGTTGTTGCGTCCCTGGCAATCGTTAAGGAATCTGGGAAAATGAAAGTTAATTTAAATAGAGAAAACAAAGTGAATAACGAAGATATTGAGATAAATGATCCAGAACAATCCAGCAAGAGTCAAAAGCCCTCAAAAGGTATTGGAGCTACAACGGCAACTCATGTGGTATTTCGAATTCCACTGCATAATACCACTTTAACAAATGGTAAAGACAAAGCGGGAAGAGTCTCCGTTGAGATTCTTTCAGAGCAAGACAGGGATTCCATCAGAAAAACAAAGGAGCATCGTAAGGAAAGACCAAGATCATTGTCAACATCTAGAGAACTTAGGAGGGAAAGAACCTCTGAAAGACTCCCAAGACGAAGATTGGCTTCGGAAGGATCAGAGTGCGGCGGCGACTACAGTATGGATGGTGATCGCCCAGAAGCAACGACAGACTTGCGGGAAAGAGTTCGTCGCCGGTCGTCTTCATCCATCCGACGCCACCGAACTCGAGAAGCAAAGAACTGTGAGGGGGATGAAGCCAGCAGCACCTCCGTCAGTAATGATCAGCTCCAGGACGGTGATGAAGTAGTTGTTCCCTGGCGCAGGAGTACTCGAAGCAGGACGCGTGCATCGATAAATTCAGCCCTCAGTGGAAGCGTCGATGGTGTCACCAATCCAAATTCCGCTAGTACCGAAGATCATGTCAAAGGTTCACCAGCCCGCCACAGGACGAGATCAGCTAGTATCGGCAGGAAAGCTGGTGAAACTCAGGAAAATGATATTGGTGAAAATAATTTGTCTGCCACAAAATATAATGCAATTGCTCCACCGCGCCAAAGATCCAAGTCCAGAGGCTCTGAGCGCCGGATGACCAGGTCGGCGACGCTATCTGAAATCAAACGTTCCTCTAACGTGGAGACAATATCACCGGATTCTGAACCCAGACGTCGAGCTCTGTCATCGTCTCGAGTTGGCGACTCTTTGAGAAAAATGGAAGTCGCAAATACGTGTGGAACGGGTAGCCCAGTATACGATGAAGACGCCGCTGGTGTCCAGAAACCAGCACGGAGGAGGAGGTCCTTGTCTAGGAGCAGGAGAACCTCACAGACGGAAGGAAGCGAGGATCTAAGATCTGAAAGTGTGAGATCAAGAGATCAAGGCGTGGCTATACACAAGATGGTGGCATGTACAAAAGAAGAAAGTGAAGTTCTTGGACAACAATATTGCCAGCTGACTGACACCCAAAACGAGAGAAAAGGAAACACCGATATAACGAACAAGGAATTGGGGATTAGCGAAATCGACAATATAAATGTGACCGAAGCCACTACCAATGACAGCAACATTGGAGGTGACACGACCGCCAGCAGCAACGGCCCTGCCAGGCTGCGTAGCCCCGGCTCCCAAGACGCCGCCACCACGACTGACCCCGAACATGTTGACAGCGACAGGAAACCCAGAGGCATTAGGGAGGTGGAGAGCAGCTCGGTACAGACACAGGTGATCCTGACTCTCTCCAAGGTGTGCCAGACGGACGTTGAGGCCGACACGACGCAACTCCTGCAGGACGCCCTCGACAACACCAGGTAGGTCCTTGACGCACGCATCTCTCAAGTCCGCGGGAGACATTTTGATATGCACACTTCAAGTAGTTGGTAGTAGTTTGTAGTTTAAGCATCAGTCAACAGCAAAAGCACAGAGTTTGCAGAGCAGCGGCAGCAGCAGCGACAGCGACTACCGGAGGGTATCAGCAGCAGTAACGACAGTAACAGAACCTACTGGTCCATGAGGAGCAGAAGTACCAACAGTAGTAGCTACAGTAGCAGTAGTTGTAAACAAAGCAGAATCCAAATCGTATTTTAAGAGGAAATGGCAACTGTGGGTAGGAGAAAATGGGAACCTGTCTTCATGGGTGGCTAAGTCTTCTCTATGTCGAGGTGGGTGTGTGTGTGTGTATTCACCTAGTTGTATTCACCTAGTTGTGCTTGCAGGGGGAAGGGGGGGGGGGAGCTCTGCTCTTTCGGCCCGCCTCTCAACTGTCAATCAACGATATTTTTACACACACACACACACACACACACACACACACACACACACACACACACACACACACACACACACACACACACACTAAGGGAGCCGGTGACCGAGCAGACAGCACGCTGGACACGTGATCCTGTGGCCCCGGTTCGATCCCGGGCGCCGGCGAGAAACGATGGGAAGAGTTTCTTTCACCCTATGCCCCTGTTTCCTAGCAGTAAATAGGTACCTGGGAGTTAGTCAGCAGTCACGGGCTACTACATGGGTGTGTGTGTTTGTGTGGTGTGGAAAAAAAATAGTAGTAGTAGAAACAGATGATTGACAGTTGAGAGGCAGGCCGAAAGAGCAGAACTCAACCCCCGCAAGCACAACTAGGTGAATACAACTAGGTGAATACACACACACCCACACCCACACAGGAAGCAGCCCGTAGCAGCTGTCTAACTCCCAGGTACCTATTTACTGCTAGGCAACAGCCGCATCAGGGTGAAAAAAAAACTCTGAACCCTGGTCCCCAGGATTATGAGTTCTGAGTGCTGTTCACTCAGCCACCAGGCACCTGAGATCTGATATGTGTGTATGTTTATGTGTGCATGTATGTATGCATACATGCATGCGTGTGCATGTATAATATTTATTTCCTTATCCACATAAATCCCTATTGAATGTTTTACAGCACAAACTTGCTTTTAACAGTGTATATAATGAGTTCTTGATCCAGAATGATGATACCTTTTTGAACAATAATTGACTACCCCATCTAATAGATATTATTCACCTCTTGGTGTATAACAGTGTATACATTATATTCCCTATGTATAGCGGGGTCTGATTGGTGTATATGTACTGATTATTATCAAGTATATCCTGTATAAAGGGAGTTTCGGCTTTATGAGATGTCTTGAGATTGTCTTAGGTTATAAATATTGCAAATGATAATAGAGAGATTTAAGATCATTAAGTCAATGTTATTTGGCCGATTGTATGTCACGATTTGTTAAGGGTCCTGGACGGACAGAAACGTCGTCACATAAGGGTCCAGGACGGACAGAAACGTCGTCACATAAGGGTCCAGGACGGACAGAAACGTCGTCACATAAGGGTCCAGGACGGACAGAAACGTCGTCACATAAGGGTCCAGGACGGACAGAAACGTCGTCACATAAGGGTCCTGGACGGACAGAAACGTCGTCACATAAGGGTCCAGGACGGACAGAAACATCGTCACATAAGGGTCCTGGACGGACAGAAACGTCGTCACATAAGGGTCCAGGACGGACAGAAACGTCGTCACATAAGGGTCCAGGACGGACAGAAACGTCGTCACATAAGGGTCCAGGACGGACAGAAACGTCGTCACATAAGGGTCCAGGACGGACAAAAACGTCGTCACTTAAGGGTCCAGGACGGACAGAAACGTCGTCACATAAGGGTCCAGGATGGACAGAAACGTCGTCACATAAGGGTCCAGGACGGACAGAAACGTCGTCACATAAGGGTCCAAGACGGACAGAAACGTCGTCACATAAGGGTCCAGGACGGACAGAAACGTCGTCACATAAGGGTCCAGGACGGACAGAAACGTCGCCACATAAGGGTCCTGGACGGACAGAAACGTCGTCACATAAGGGACCAGGACGGACAGAAACGTCGTCACATAAGGGTCCAGGACGGACAGAAACGTCGTCGTCATAACCCTTCATTATATGTGACAGAATTGCTTGTTCCACCCACGTTAATGTGACAAGTCTCTTCAGGGCGTGTTACATAAAGGTCACGGACAGAAACGTCGTCACATAAGGGTCCAGGACGGACAGAAACGTCGTCACATAAGGGTCCAGTACGGACAGAAACTTCGTCACATAAGGGTCCAGGACGGACAGAAACGTCGTCACATAAGGTCCAGAACGGACAGAAACGTCGTCACATAAGGGTCCAGAACGGACAGAAACGTCGTCAAATACCCTTCATATATGTGGTTTCAATTGCTTGTTCCACCCACGTTAATGTGACAAGTCTCTTCAGGGCATGTTACCTATATTTCACAGGCCTCTGTTTTTTGCAAATCCACAGGGCTATAGGCCTAAAAGAGGCCCGCAAGAACCTCCTACAACAGGTACCTTTCCTGTACCATTCAGACTTTGCTTAGATC
>WNGS01143753.1:5000-31159 GCA_020271785.1 Procambarus virginalis
CTGTGTGGTTACCAACAGTGCCAGGTATCCTGTGTGGTTACCAACAGCGCCAGGTATCCTGTGTGGTTACCAACAGTGCCAGGTAACCTGTGTGGTTACCAACAGTGCCAGGTAACCTGTGTGGTTACCAATAGTGCCAGGTATCCTGTGTGGTTCCCAACAGTGCCAGGTATCCTGTGTGGTTACCAACAGTGCCAGGTAACCTGTGTGGTTACCAACAGTGCCAGGTATCCTGTGTGGTTACAACAGTGCCAGGTATCCTGTATGGTTATCAACAGTGCCAGGTATCCTGTAGGGTTACCAACAGTGCCAGGTATCCTGCGGGGTTACCAACAGTGAATACTTATACTGTTTGAAATCCCTTAGATTTTTGTGAAGAAAAGTCCGCATTTCATCCAACCACAATGGTTATTGTCAATACTTATCATATCTATCTAAAAGTGTGTTTTTTATTGTCTGTTCGAGGTTGGAGGCCAGAGGCATGTGGCTAGAAGCACTAAGGAAGTGTTGTGTGTTGAAGGTATATATCGTGTATGACAAGATGCAGCTGAGGCGGGAGGGGGCGGGTTGCAGAGCGAGCAGGGAGGTTAGGTGCAATTGCATAGTTATGTTGCTGCTGCAGTGGCAGCATAGAGCTAGAACGTGTTGAGCAATATTGGGTGGAGGCGTGTAGAGCAAGTTATGTCAACACAGTCGCTGCCTGCGATGATCTCATCTCTTTTACTGCCGTAGGAGATGATCCAGTCGTCTATGATGTGCTTCTGGTCACAACACAAGTCCAGGACACTCCCTTGATTTTGCCACAGAAAAAGTTATGAAGGCCTCTGGTGAGTAAGCCCAATCGTTTCAGGCATCCACTTGCGTCCTTAATGCTCGCTCATGGCCGAGGCCTCGGTCATGGCGTTACTCTGAACACCGCAGTCATCAAGTCCCCTAAATTATGGTGGTGGTTTTAGCGGGAGAATTTGGCTAATTATACACGTTTTACACGTGTTGTATGGCATCCACTCCGAGGAGCGAGAGTATGTATCCAGTCACAGAAATGTATTAGCCATCAATAACCATACCCTATAGCATGGTCTATACCCTATAGCATGGTCTATACCCTATAGCTTGGTCTATACCCTATAGCATGGTCTATACCCTATAGCATGGTCTATACCCTATAGCATGGTCTATACCCTATAGTTTGGTCTATACCCTATAGCTTGGTCTATACCCTATAGCATGGTCTATACCCTATAGCATTGTCTATACCCTATAGTTTGGTCTATACCCTATAGCATGGTCTATACCCTATAGCTTGGTCTACACCCTATAGCTTGGTCTTACCCTATAGCTTGGTCTATACCCTATAGCATGGTCTATACCCTATAGCATGGTCTATACCCTATAGCTTGTCTATACCTATAGCATGGTCTATACCCTATAGCTTGGTCTATACCCTATAGCTTGGTCTATACCCTATAGCATGGTCTATACCCTATAGCTTGGTCTATACCCTATAGCTTGGTCTATACCCTATAGCATGGTCTATACCCTATAGCTTGGTCTATACCCTATAGCTTGGTCTATACCCTATAGCTTGGTCTATACCCTATAGCTTGGTCTATACCCTATAGCTTGGTCTATACCCTATAGGTAAGGAGGTGGGGAGAACGGTCCGGTGTAGAGAGAGGCCGACGACGCTTCAGGGACCGGTCAGAGGAGCGCACTTTAGTGTAATATAATCTCTGATAAACAAGTTATCAACGTCAACGAGGCGCCGCTCTTCCTCTTGGACCAACAGTCCCGCCCTGGCCGTCAGCATATTCACACATATATGTACGATGGCTCCCAGGTTGCAGCTCCCAGGTTGCAGCTGCCAGGTTGCAGCTCCTAGGGTGCAGCTGCCAGGTTGCAGCTCCCAGGTTGCAGCTGCCAGGTTGCAGCTCCTAGGGTGCAGCTGCCATGTTGCAGCTCCTAGGGTGCAGCTGCCAGGTTGCAGCTGCCAGGTTGCAGCTCCCAGGTTGCAGCTGCCATGTTGCAACTCCAGGGTGCAGCTGCCATGTTGCAGCTCCTAGGTTGCAGCTGCCAGGTTGCAGCTGCCAGGTTGCAGCTGCCATGTTGCAGCTCCCAGGGTGCAGCTGCCATGTTGCAGCTCCTAGGGTGCAGCTGCCAGGTTGCAGCTGCCAGGTTGCAGCTCCCAGGGGCAGCTGTCATGTTGCAGCTCCTAGGTTGCAGCTGCCAGGTTGCAGCTGCCAGGTTGCAGCTCCTAGGGTGCAGCTGCCAGGTTGCAGCTGCCAGGTTGCAGCTCCCATGTTGCAGCTCCCAGGTTGCAGCTGCCATGTTGCAGCTCCCAGGTTGCAGCTGCCATGTTGCAGCTCCCAGGTTGCAGCTGCCATGTTGCAGCTCCCAGGTTGCAGCTGCCATGTTGCAGCTCCCAGGGTGCAGCTGCCATGTTGCAGCTCCCAGGTTTGCAGCTGCCAGGTTGCAGCTCCCAGGTTGCAGCTGCCATGTTGCAGCTCCCAGGTTGCAGCTGCCATGTTGCAGCTCCCAGGTTGCAGCTCCCAGGTTGCAGCTGCCATGTTGCAGCTCCCAGGTTGCAACTCATAGGTTGCAGCTGCCAGGTTGCAGATCCCAGGTTGCAGCTGCCATGTTGCAGCTGCCATGTTGCAGCTCCCAGGTTGCAGCTGCCAGGTTGCAGCTCCCAGGTTGCAGCTGCCATGTTGCAGCTCCCAGGTTGCAGCTCCCAGGTTGCAGCTGCCATGTTGCAGCTCCCAGGTTGCAGCTCCCAGGTTGCAGCTGCCATGTTGCAGCTCCCAGGTTGCAGCTCCCAGGTTGCAGCTGCCATGTTGCAGCTCCCATGTTGCAGCTCCCAGGTTGCAGCTCCCAGGTTGCAGCTCCAGGTTGCAGCTCCCAGGTTGCAGCTCCAGGTTGCAGCTGCCATGTTGCAGCTCCCAGGTTGCAGCTCCCAGGTTGCAGCTGCCATGTTGCAGCTCCCAGGTTGCAGCTCCCAGGTTGCAGCTGCCATGTTGCAGCTCCCATGTTGCAGCTCCCAGGTTGCAGCTGCCAGGTTGCAGCTCCCAGGTTGCAGCTCCCAGGTTGCAGCTCCCAGGTTGCAGCTCCCAGGTTGCAGCTCCCAGGTTGCAGCTCCCAGGTTGCAGCTCCATGTTGCAGCTCCCAGGTTGCAGTTCTCAGGTTGCAGCTCTCAGGTTGCAGCTCCCAGGTTGCAGTTCTCAGGTTGCAGCTCCCAGGTTGCAGTTCTCAGGTTGCAGCTCCCAGGGTGCAGCTGCCATGTTGCAGCTTCCAGGTTGCAGCTCTCAGGTTGCAGCTGCCATGTTGCAGCTGCCATGTTGCAGCTCCCAGGGTGCAGCTGCCATGTTGCAGCTTCCAGGTTGCAGCTCTCAGGTTGCAGCTGCCATGTTGCAGCTGCCATGTTGCAGCTCCCAGGTTGCAACACTCAGGTGAAGGGAAGAGCGTGACCTGTGAGTAAGCAGCCTGAGCGGTAGTACAGAGAGTCAGCACCGCCCTGGTGGGTGACCGGGCCGCAGGACACATGTGGGTCCCCAACTCGTTGGTTCCTGCCCGTCTTCGTTAACCATTTCGTTTCGTTCCTTAACGTTGTCAACATCGGAGTTTAGAGTTACAACATATACACAAAGTCTTGTGCTTAATGATGGTTAATTAAGTCTAATGTTGTTTGGTCGTTACACACCCAACATAAGGTCGTGTGTTTAATGACGCCTGATTAATTTAATAGTGTTTAATAAAGAGTTACAGATCCAACAGTAGGTCTGGTAGGGATTACTGGAGGGTGGTAGGGATTACTGGATAGTGGTAGGGATTACTGGAGGGTGGTAGGGATTACTGGAGAGCGGTAGGGATTACTGGAGAGCGGTAGGGATTACTGGAGGGTGGTAGGGATTACTGGAGGGTGGTAGGGATTACTGGATAGTGGTAGGATTACTGGAGGGTGGTAGGGATTACTGGAGGGTGGTAGGGATTACTGGAGAGTGGTAGGGATTACTGGGGGTGGTAGGGATTACTGGAGGGTGGTAGGGATTACTGGAGAGTGGTAGGGATTACTGGTGGGTGGTAGGGATTACTGGAGGGTGGTAGGGATTACTGAGGGTGGTAGGGATTAATGGAGGGTGGTAGGAATTACTGGAGGGTGGTAGGGATTACTGGAGGGTGGTAGGATTACTGGAGGGTGGTATTGATTACTGGATAGTGGTAGGGATTACTGGAGGGTGGTAGGGATTATGGAGGGTGGTAGGGATTACTGGAGAGTGGTAGGGATTACTGGTGGGTGGTAGGGATTACTGGGAGAGTGGTAGGGATTACTGGTGGGTGGTAGGGATTACTGGAGAGTGGTAGGGATTACTGGAGGGTGGTAGGATTACTGGAGGGTGGTAGGGATTACTGGAGGGTGGTAGGGATTACTGGAGGGTGGTAGGGATTACTGGAGGGTGGTAGGGATTACTGGATAGTGGTAGGGATTACTGGAGGGTGGTAGGGATTACTGGAGGGTGGTAGGGATTACTGGATAGTGGTAGGGATTACTGGAGGATGGTAGGAATTACTGGAGAGTGGTAGGGATTACTGGTGGGTGGTAGGGATTACTGGTGGGTGGTAGGGATTACTGGAGGGTGGTAAGGATTACTGGAGGGTGGTAGGGATTACTGGAGGGTGGTAGGATTACTGGAGGGTGTAGGGATTACTGGAGAGTGGTATGGATTACTGGAGGGTGGTAGTGATTACTGGAGGGTGGTAGGGATTACTGGATAGTGGTAGGGATTACTGGAGGGTGGTAGGGATTACTGGAGGGTTGTAGAGATTACTGGAGGGTGGTAGGGATTACTGGATAGTGGTAGGCATTTCTGGAGGGTGGTAGGGATTACTGGAGGGTGGTAGGGATTACAGGAGAGTGGTAGGGATTACTGGAGGGTGGTAGGGATTACTGGAGGGTGGTAGGGATTACTGGAGGGTGGTAGGGATTACTGGAGGGTGGTAGGGATTACTGGTGAGTGGTTGGGATTACTGGAGGGTGGTAGGGATTAAGGAGGGTGGTAGGGATTACTGGAGAGTGGTAGGGATTACTGGTGGGTGGTAGGGATTACTGGAGGTGGTAGGGATTACTGGAGGGTGGTAGGGATTACAGGAGAGTGGTAGGGATTACTGGTGGGTAGTAGGACTACTGGAGAGTGGTAGGGATTACTGGTGGGTGGTAGGATTACTGGAGAGTGGTAGGGATTACTGGAGAGCGGTAGGGATTACCGGAGAGTGGTAGGGATTACTGGAAAGTGGTAGGGATTACTGGAGGGTGGTAGGAATTACTGGAGAGTGGTAAGGATTACCGGAGAGGGGTAGGGATTACCGGAGGGTGGTAGGGATTACTGGAGGGTGGTAGGGATTACTGGAGGGTGGTAGGGATTACTGGAGGGTGGTAGGGATTACTGGAGGGTGGTAGGGATTACCGGAGAGTGGTAGGGATTACTGGAAAGCGGTAGGGATTACTGGAGGGTGGTAGGGATTTACGGAGAGTGGTAGGAGTTACTTGATAGTGGTAGGATTACTGGAGAGTGGTAGGGATTACTGGAGAGCGGTAGGGATTACTGGAGGGTGGTAGGGATTTACTGGAGAGTGGTAGGAGTTACTTGATAGTGGTAGGGATTACTGGAGAGTGGTAGGGATTAGTGGAGAGTGGTATGGATTACTGGAGAGTAGTAGGGATTACTGGAGAGTAGTAGGGATTACTAGAGAGCGGTAGGGATTACTGGAGGGTGGTAGGGATTTACTGGAGAGTGGTAGGAGTTACTTGATAGTGGTAGGGATTACTGGAGAGTGGTAGGGATTACTGGAGAGTGGTAGGGATTACGGAGAGTGTAGGGATAGTGGAGAGTGGTAGGATTACTGGAGAGTGAGAATGAGGGAATATACCCATAATGGTGAGAGCCATCATCACCGTACGTCAAGATCATCACCGTACGTCAAGATCATCACCGTACGTCAAGATCATCACCGTACGTCAAGATCATCACCGTACGTCAAGATCATCACTGTACGTCAAGATCATCACCGTACGTCAAGATCATCACCGTACGTCAAGATCATCACTGTACGTCAAGATCATCACCGTACGTCAAGATCATCACTGTACGTCAAGATCATCACCGTACGTCAAGATCATCACCGTACGTCAAGATCATCACCGTACGTCAAGATCATCACTGTACGTCAAGATCATCACTGTACGTCAAGATCATCCCCGTACGTCAAGATCATCCCCGTACGTCAAGATCATCCCCGTACGTCAAGATCATCACTGTACGTCAAGATCATCACCGTACGTTAAGATCATCACCGTACGTTAAGATCATCACGTACGTCAAGATCATCACCGTACGTCAAGATCATCACCGTACGTCAAGATCATCACCGTACGTTAAGATCATCACCGTACGTAAGATCATCACCGTACGTCAAGATCATCACTGTACGTCAAGATCACCACCGTACGTCAAGATCATCACCGTACGTCAAGATCATCACCGTACGTTAAGATCATCACTGTACGTCAAGATCATCACCGTACGTTAAGATCATCACCGTACGTTAAGATCATCACCGTACGTCAAGATCATCACCGTACGTCAAGATCATCACCGTACGTTAAGATCATCACCGTACGTCAAGATCATCACCGTACGTCAAGATCATCACTGTACGTCAAGATCATCACCGTACGTTAAGATCATCACCGTACGTCAAGATCATCACCGTACGTCAAGAATCATGTACGTCAAGATCATCATCGTACGTTAAGATCATCACCGTACGTCAAGATCATCACCGTACGTCAAGATCATCACTGTACGTCAAGATCATCACTGTACGTCAAGATCATCACCGTACGTCAAGATCATCACTGTACGTCAAGATCATCACCGTACGTCAAGATCATCACTGTACGTCAAGATCATCACTGTACGTTAAGATCATCACTGTACGTCAAGATCATCACTGTACGTCAAGATCACACTGTACATCAAGATCATCACTGTACGTCAAGATCATCACTGTACGTTAAGATCATCACTGTACGTCAAGATCATCACCGTACGTCAAGATCATCACCGTACGTCAAGATCATCACCGTACGTCAAGATCATCACTACGTCAAATATCACCGTACGTCAAGATCATCACCGTACGTCAAGATCATCACCGTACGTTAAGATCATCACCGTACGTTAAGATCATCACCGTACGTCAAGATCATCACCGTACGTCAAGATCATCACCGTACGTTAAGATCATCACCGTACGTTAAGATCATCACCGTACGTCAAGATCATCACCGTACGTCAAGATCATCACCATACGTCAAGATCATCACCTTACGTCAAGATCATCACCGTACGTCAAGATCATCACCATACGTCAAGATCATCACCATACGTCAAGATCATCACCGTACGTCAAGATCATCACCGTACGTCAAGATCATCACCATACGTCAAGATCATCACCGTACGTCAAGATCATCACCGTACGTTAAGATCTCACCGTACGTCAAGATCATCACCGTACGTTAAGATCATCACCGTACGTCAAGATCATCACCGTACGTCAAGATCATCACCGTACGTCAAGATCATCACCGTACGTTAAGATCATCACCGTACGTCAAGATCATCACCATACGTCAAGATCATCACCATACGTCAAGATCATCACCATACGTCAAGATCATCACCGTACGTCAAGATCATCACCGTACGTCAAGATCATCACCGTACGTTAAGATCATCACCGTACGTCAAGATCATCACCGTACGTTAAGATCATCACCGTACGTCAAGATCATCACCGTACGTCAAGATCATCACCGTACGTCAAGATCATCACTGTACGTCAAGATCATCACCGTACGTCAAGATCATCACCGTACGTCAAGATCATCACCGTACGTCAAGATCATCACCGTACGTCAAGATCATCACCGTACGTCAAGATCATCACCGTACGTCAAGATCATCACCGTACGTCAAGATCATCATGTATTAACATTACTATCTCGAAAAAAAACATTTTTCACACCACGTTGAAAGTTATATATCGCGCGTGTGTAATTAATGAGGTTCATTCTACCTAATTTATCACAGAAACAATCATTCATTTCGAAGTGTTTTGCAGTGGGAATTGTCTATGGCGTTATCTATGCCGTTATCTATGGCGTTATCTATGCCGTTATCTATGGCGTTATCTATGCCGTTATCTATGCCGTTATCTATGCCGTATCTATGCCGTTATCTATGCCGTTAAATCCGATTACGTCAGCTTATCAGCCAATAAATCTCAGCCAGCCATCTGTCTGTGTCTGGCACTCAGCGCTGCCTCACTGGCTTGGCACTCAGCGCTGCCTCACTGCTTGGCACTCAGCGCTGCCTTACAGGCTTGGCACTCAGCGCTGCCTCACAGGCTTGGCACTCAGCGCTGCCTCACTGGCTTGGCACTCAGCGCTGCCTCACAGGCTAGGCACTCAGCGCTGCCTCACTGGCTTGGCACTCAGCGCTGCCTCACAGGCAAGGCACTCAGCGCTGCCTCACAGGCTAGGCACTCAGCGCTGCCTCACTGGCTTGGCACTCAGCGCTGCCTCACAGGCAAGGCACTCAGCGCTGCCTCACAGGCTTGGCACTCAGCGCTGCCTCACAGGCTTGGCACTCAGCGCTGCCTCAACTGGCTGGCACTCAGCGCTGCCTCACAGGCAAGGCACTCAGCGCTGCCTCACAGGCTAGGCACTCAGCGCTGCCTCACTGGCTTGGCACTCAGCGCTGCCTCACAGGCAAGGCACTCAGCGCTGCCTCACAGGCTTGGCACTCAGCGCTGCCTCACAGGCTTGGCACTCAGCGCTGCCTCACTGGCTTGGCACTCAGCGCTGCCTCACAGGCTAGGCACTCAGCGCTGCCTCACTGGCTTGGCACTCAGCGCTGCCTCACAGGCAAGGCACTCAGCGCTGCCTCACTGGCTTGGCACTCAGCGCTGCCTCACAGGCTTGGCACTCAGCGCTGCCTCACAGGCTTGGCACTCAGCGCTGCCTCACTGGCATGGCACTCAGCGCTGCCTAACTGGCTTGGCACTCAGCGCTGCCTCACAGGCTTGGCACTCAGCGCTGCCTCACTGGCATGGCACTCAGCGCTTCCTCAATGGCATGGCACTCAGCGCTGCCTCACAGGCTTGGCACTCAGCGAAGCGGCGCTGAGTGCCAAGCCAGTGTAATAATAATAATAATAATAATAATAATATAATAATAATATAATAATAATAATAATAATAATAATGTATAGTATTTATTAAATTATACAACGCCCGTTAAGTTACAAATAACTCTACAGAACAAATGCAGCTCTAAGTAGCAAACGTTAAAGTAATTAAAAACTATAATAATAATGATAATAATAATAATTATAATAATAATAATAATGATAATAATTATAATTATAATAATAATTATAATATTAATAAGAATATTTTAATAATAATAATACTAATTATAAAAATAACAATAACAACAACAACAATAATAATAATAATAATCTATATAAATATAAATGGAAATGTTCGTTTGTGCATAACCACTAATCTCCAAAAGTTCTTCACCGATTGCTTTGAAATTTTCACACAACGTCCATTCGCATCCATCCAGGTTTTTATGTACATACTATAGAGATGTCACGTCTGTAACGATAAAAAAAAAAAACAAGCTTTTTCTGAAAAATCTGTGTTTTTCATGTGAGGGGAAATCTTCGCAACCTCTTTACCGATTGCTTTCAAATTTTGACACAAAGTTGCATTTGAATAGGCGCGTGTTTTTAAATACCTACTTTATAGATGCCTCATCTCTGACAGGAAATGTTTTTCTTTTTAAACAGCGCCATCTGTTGGACGTAAGAGCAACATACGCAGTAATCTCCGAAAGTTCTTTACCGATTGCTTTGAAATTTTGACACAATGTTACATTCGAATAGGCGCATCTTTTTATATACCTACTAAATAGATGCCACCCCTGTGACAGGTAAAAATATGCGTTTCTGAAAAACAGCGCCATCTGTTACACTTAATAGCAACATGCACGCTACTAAATATGTCATGAATTCCATTTCAATGTTTCCGATTGAATTGATAAATTTCATTTTCACAGATTTCGATTTATATTATTTTTTATTGAATTATTTTGTGTGACATTGTGTTGGAATTGAGCTGTGTTGTTTACCATACCGTTCATTTCGTGAGTATCTTCTTGAGGTTATCTTGAGATGATTTTGGGGCTTTTTAGTGTCCCCGCGGCCCAGTCCTCGACCAGGCCTCCAACCCAGAAGAAGCCCATGACAGCTGACTAACACCCAGGTACCTATTTTAGTGCTAGGTAACAGGGGCATAGGGTGAAAGAAACTCTGCCCATTTTCTCGCCGGCGCCTGGATCGAATCCAGGACCACGGGATCACAAGTCCAGCGTGCTGTCCGCTCGGCCGACCGGCTCCCAGTATAGTTTATTTTTTATTTTTTCATATTTTCATTGTATTTTTTAACTGTTTTTTCTTATATTTTAATGATGGAAC
This sequence comes from Procambarus virginalis, assembly GCA_020271785.1. Taxonomy (NCBI): domain Eukaryota; kingdom Metazoa; phylum Arthropoda; class Malacostraca; order Decapoda; family Cambaridae; genus Procambarus; species Procambarus virginalis. Next base: position 15,605 of record WNGS01143753.1, read on the forward strand.
CATAAGATCACTTGATGTTCCCAATTTTCTAATGGGAACATCAGACCATTTGAGGAGGCATTGGACGAGGGAGTGGGAATGGTGCGGAGGACGAGGGGGCAATGGAGTCGGGAATGGTTGGGAGGGTGAGGAGACGGGTGAGGGGGGAATGGTGGGGTGTACTGGGGAACAGGGAAGGTTGCTGTGGCTCAGCAACGCACTTGTGTTGCGGGGGGGGGGGTAATAGTGGGGAGGACGAGGAAACGGGGGATGGTGGGGAGGACGAGGGAATGGGGGAAGGCTGAATGGTGGGGGGGGGAAGAGGGGATGGGGGGAGTGGGGAATGGCAGGGAGGATGAGGGGGACAGGGGAAGGGGGAAATGTTGGGGAGGCCAGGGAAGAGTTGCTGTGGCTCAGCAATGCACATGTGTTGCTGAGATATCGTGAGGAAAGATATCGTGAGGTAGATATCGTGAGGAAACATTCACATATGGGACTAATAGAACAAGAACCCGGCAATGTGATGTTATAGTGGCCAAAATACGCCTGGGATATAGACGTATCTGGCAGCTTTCTCAAAACCCAAATGTCGAGTACAAAATGTGTCAACTTTGTGAAAGAGAAAACATGCACTCGCTTGAACTGACCGACTTTCGCCCTCCTGGGCTAAGGTATGCTGAACTGTGCAATTACTACATGAGTACTGGAACACTTGATGATATATTGGACTTGTATCCAAGATTGACCATGTAATAGATTAATTATACAATGTATGTGATGTAACTATATAACCTGAGCTTGTAAAAGCACCTTAATCACTTTCAGTGATTAAGTGCTTAATTGCACACTAGTTTCTTTATCAGCTATCTCACCCTGTCAGGGTAAATAAGATAAATGTCTGTGAATGCATGTGTGTATATATGTATATGTGTGTGTATGTGTATGTATGGGTATAAAGTATATATGGAAGCTGATCAGAATTACATTTCACCTTTGTAAATGTACATTAATGACACTGTGTAGATGACACATCGAACACTTTATGTAAGGCATACATAAATCTGTGTATCTATGTATTTACGTATATAGGTTAGCTTAGCATTTTTAAAGCACCGACTCACCTTCAGTGGTTGATTGTTCAATAAACCCTTCAAATATATGTTTAACACATCTCTAACCCTGTCTATGGAGGACAGAAGAAAATGTATATATGCTGGTTAGCATTGTTAATGTGTGGCCACGTCTGTGGTAGAAAACAATAAAAAAAAAAAAAAAAAAAAAAAAAATGTGTTGCTGAGCCACAGCAAAGCGTGACCGGATATAGCTAGTATTCTATGTAAATAAAAATGTAAATGTTCGTTTGTTTAAAATCGCTAATCTCCGAAAGTTCTTCACCTATTGTTTTGAAATTTTATATACCTACTATATACATGCCACACCTGTAACAGGTAAAAAAAATATGTTTTTTTGAAAAACAGCGCCATCTGTTGGACGTAAGAGCAAGACACGCTGAAATCTCCAAAAGTTCTTCACTGATTGCTTTGAAATTTTGACATAACGTTACATTCGAATAGGCGCGTCTTTTTATGTACCTGTTATATAGATGCCACACCTGTGACAGGTAAAAACATGTTTTTTTTAAACAGTGCCAGTGCCAGGTATGTAAAACAAGACACGCTATACTAAATATAGCAGGATGGAGGGACACTGGAGGTGCTGAGCCGCAGCAACACGTGGCTGGGTACAGCTAGTAATAATAATAAGAATAATACAAATAATAATAATATTTTTAGAAATAAATGTGTAAGCATACATAGCTTATCATTTAATATTTAAGGAGCCAAAAATATTCAAAATAACATTTTTGTTCTGTTGAAGACAAAAGAAGTATGATAACTGTGTATTGAGAGAAGTAAGATAACTGTGTGTTGAGAGAAGTAAGATAACTGTGTGTTGAGAGAAGTATGATAACTGTGTGTTGAGAGAAGTAAGATAACTGTGTGTTGAGAGAAGTAAGATAACTGAGTGTTAAAAGTAGTATGATAACTGTGTGTTGAGAGAAGTATGATAACTGTGTGTTGAGAGAAGTATGATAACTGTGTTAAGAGAAGTATGATAACTGAGTGTTGAGAGAAGTAAGATAACTGTGTGTTGAGAGAAGTAAGATAACTGTGTGTGTTGAGAGAAGTAAGATAACTGAGTGTTAAAAGAAGTATGATAACTGTGTGTTGAGAGAAGTATGATAACTGTGTGTTGAGAGAAGTAAGATAACTGTGTGTTGAGAGAAGTAAGATAACTGAGTGTTAAAAGAAGTATGATAACTGTGTGTTGAGAGAAGTATGATAACTGTGTGTTGAGAGAAGTATGATAACTGTGTTAAGAGAAGTATGATAACTGAGTGTTGAGAGAAGTAAGATAACTGAGTGTTGAGAGAAGTAAGATAACTGAGTGTTAAAAGAAGTATGATAACTGTGTGTTGAGAGAAGTATGATAACTGTGTGTTGAGAGAAATAAGATAACTGTGTGTTGAGAGAAGTAAGATAACTGAGTGTTAAAAGAAGTATGATAACTGTGTGTTGAGAGAAGTAAGATAACTGAGTGTTGAGAGAAGTAAGATAACTATGTGTTGAGAGAAGTAAGATAAGTGAGTGTTGAGAGAAGTAAGATAACTGTGTGTTGAGAGAAGTAAGATAACTGAGTGTTGAGAGAAGTAAGATAACTGAGTGTTAAAAGAAGTATGATAACTGTGTGTTGAGAGAAGTAAGATAACTGAGTGTTGAGAGAAGTAAGATAACTGTGTGTTGAGAGAAGTAAGATAACTGAGTGTTGAGAGAAGTAAGATAACTGTGTGTTGAGAGAAGTAAGATAACTGAGTGTTGAGAGAAGTAAGATAACTGTGTGTTGAGAGAAGTAAGATAACTGAGTGTTGAGAGAAGTAAGATAACTGTGTGTTGAGAGAAGTAAGATAACTGCGTGTCGAGGGAAGTAAGATAACTGCGTGTTGAGAGAAGTAAGATAACTGCGTGTCGAGGGAAGTAAGATAACTGCGTGTCGAGGGAAGTAAGATAACTGCGTGTCGAGGGAAGTAAGATAACTGCGTGTCGAGGGAAGTAAGATAACTGCGTGTAGAGGGGAGTAAGATAACTGCGTGTCGAGGGAAGTAAGATAACTGCGTGTCGAGGGAAGTAAGATAACTGCGTGTCACACAAACAGATCAGGACAATTGCGGCAACTAATACCTGTTTTTGTTGGTATTTTTGTCCTCTCGAAAAAAAAGGTAGCGAAAGAATTGTCTTGTAATTGAATTTAAACATTCTGTTCGTTAAAATGAAAATGTGAACTTTTAATGGTTCTCATCTATTACACTTCACAGATAGCTTAATTCTACATAATTTACGGCACACCCATCCTCAAAATATTAAACAAATCCTCATTAATCTAGAGGCCGGCTCCCTGTTCAGTAATTAAAAACAATTTACACTTGATTCAGACTTAATTATTTCGAATGACTCAAAACTTAATCATTTATTTCTGCACCTGTTCGAATTGCACCGTTCGTCTGGAAATATGATTAATTGTAAATATAATTGAAACACTGCCTCAGGCTGGGCTCATTTATATAGTGGTCGTTCTTTAAGGCTATTCATCAATTAATCATACTATAGTCGTCTATAAGAAATGTGTCAGTTTGTCTGACTGTCCAAGGTTGTTAGAGTAAACCCTTAAGGCAAGCCTCACCAAACCTTATGGGATGAATGGTCTGTGGTGCGGGACACACATAGGTTTGACAGTGTCGGCCTAAGTGAAAGTTAAACAATATTAGCATGATAGAGACCCCCAAGGCGGTGTTCAGTGAGTCATGTGTGAAATGTTTGGTGTATTTATCATATCAGAATCTTTCAGCCATTTCTCTGTCTAGCTGATACTTCACTCTTCTTCCCTCCTTCGCCTTCCTTTCATCTCCCCTCAAGAACCACTGAAACAATTGTATGTGTCTCAGATCTTTTTTCTTTTTCTTTCTCTTTCTTCCTTTTTTCATTTCCAGTTTTTTTTTTTGGAAACTACTCCTCGTTAATCACACGCTTGAGTCCCACACTTGACTACATGGAAATGGAATGCAGAGTGTTTATATTTTCTGATATTTCTTAAAGCATTTAACTTAGCCTCAACCAGCCTATGTCTGTCCCGTACCCCAGGCCATTCCCACTGCCAATTTGTGTAAGGCAGTTGCCCCAAGCAACCAGCGTCCCACTTTGGACAACAACAAAAAAGTTCTCTCTTATAATAAGTATAGAAATATGGAAGACTGCTAATGTAGTCCCAATATAGAAAAAGGGTGACAGACAAGAGGCACTGAACTACAGGCCAGTGTCCTTAACTTGTATACCATGCAAGGTGATGGAGAAGATTGTGAGAAAAAACCTAGTAACACATCTGGAGAGAAGAGACTTCGTGACAACCCATCAACATGGATTCAGGGAGGGTAAATCTTGCCTCATCGGCTTAATAGAATTCTATGATCAGGGGACAAAGATTAAGCAAGAAAATGAACGGTGGGCAGACGGCATTTTCTTGGACTGTCGGAAAGCCTTTGACACAGTACCCCATAAGAATCTGGTGCATAAGTTAGAGAAACAGTCAGATTAACTTGCAAGGTGCTCAAGTGGATAAGGGAGTATGTAAGCAATAGGAAGCAGAGAGTTACAGCGAGGGGTGAGACCTCAGACTGGCGTGAAGTCACCAGTGGAGTCTCACAGTGTTCTGTACTCGTACCTATCTTGTTTCTGTTATACGTAAAATATCTTACAGAGGGTATAGACTCATTCATCTTAATGCTTGCTGATGATGCCAAAATTATGAGAAGGATTAAGACTTAGGAGGACTGCTTGAGGCTTCACGAAGACATGGACAAACTGAAGGAATGAGCCAACAAATGGGTGTTAGAGTTTAACCTGAGCAAATGTAAATAATGAAGATAGGTGTAGGGAGCAGGAGGCCAGATGCAAGATATCATTTGAGAGATGAAATGCTTCAAGGAACAGAGAGAAATACCTGGGGGTTGATATCACGGCAGACCTGTTATCTGAAGCCCACATCAAGAGGAAAACATCAGCGGCATATGCAAGCACATTCGTAACGTAAGAACTACATTTAGAATATTATGTAAGGAGTCATTCTGAACCTTGTATACCACATATGTCAGACCTATCCTGGAGTTTGCAGCTCCAGTATAGAGTCCATATCTTGTCAAGCATTAAGACTAATTTGGAGAAGGTTCAGAGGTTTGCCACCAGAGTAATATCTGAACTGAGGAGTATGAGCTACATGGAGAGACTAAGGGAACTAGCACTTACGTCACTGAAAGCAGAGTTAGGGGAGACATGATCACCACATACACGATTTTCAGAGGAATTGATTTGAATTTGAAATGAACTAATTGCCAACCCACTACAGGGTAGGATTACCATTAATTAATAGTGCAGACCCTATTTTGAGTGAGATTTATACCAGCACAAGTTGTGTCATAACTGACCTATTTTATAATTGTTTACTTATAATCATTGTACCTTTGAGTGTTAAATTAATTTGTGTCTACACCAACCAGGAGTGATTATGATGAGCTAACCTGAGGTATATCCAACACGGACACTAATTACCACTCACATTCTTTGTGTATTATTATACATATATTATTTATGTGTTAACCTCTTAGGAGGTAGGATTATGGCCCAGTGACTATAAGTTTTACCCTCAGTTACCGTCATCGGTGCTTGCTCAGGACACAGGAGTATCCCAGGTACATTAGTAACAATATTATAAGCCCTGTAAACACCAATCAAACAGCCAGCATGGCTACTAACGAAATTAAATTAAAACAGACCCTGGCAGGACTTAAGGGTCACTTAACAAGACAGATTAAAAAGTGCAATGATTTATCTCAACAGTCTCCAGTTGATCATGTGCAACTAGATGCCTACTTTCAAGTAGCAATAAGTAAATTTGAGCAAGTTAAACACCAGACAGAAAAGCATCTTTCTGAACTTGCCAACACTACTTTAACAACTGAGGAATTAAATGATATTGTGGAGACCATTGCCCAATATGAAGATGATACACTGTCCAGGTTGGATCCATTCATTAAAATAATTGCCTAGAACAAGGCAACATCAACAGTTTCATCTAATATGAGTCAAGCAGAGGCTCGACTCCCTCCAATTAATTTACCAACTTTCTCAGGAAAAGACGAGGAAGATTGGGACGAATTTGGGAACAAGTTCGTAGACCTTGTGGATTCAAAACAATCTTTACCTAAGAGTAGTAAATTCTCGTATCTCCAAGGTCAATTATCAGGTGAAGCTAAAAAGTAGTATCCCATCTGAGGTTAACTAACGACGGCTATGACCTTGCAATAATACTCATCAAGGATAATTATGCTGATCCAGAAGTAAGAACATCACATTTAGTACATGAGCTGTTGCATTTACCCCCACCAGAGGCTTCAGCTGATTCACTCCAAGTCGTCAAGCTGGAGGTAGAGTCAATGATCAAGGCCCTCAGCCTGACAGCCGATACAACTGAAGCTGAGTGGGTCTTGAAAATAATTGTCCAGGAGAAAATACGTAGGGACATATTGAGACAAATGAGTGATCACTACAATAAAAAGTATTTTATCCTTAAGTGAAATATCTGAGGGTTTACATTCAGTAATTCATCAACTACGTACACATGACAAATTAAAAAAAAACAAGTAAACCTTCAGAAACCAATAATATTAAACCACAGAGTACAAAGGTACTCCAAATCAATCTAAACAATCTAATTCCACACCAAATTGGAACAGTGGCAGTGTGGGCATACGTGCAGTAGGACCCTCCAAGCCTATAGTTACTGTGTCACCCAAGACGGTGACTCCAAAGGTACTTTAAGCTATGGAACATGTTTGTTCTGCCAAGAGAAACATTCAATGTATCACTGTCCCAATTTTCCTGATAGTGACGCCCGTGTCAAGCGGCTCAAAGAGTTGCAACATTGCACGAGGTGCCTCAGGAAACAACATCAGCGACTGTGAGACCCAATTACACACACCTGCAATAGGTGCAACAAGGGTCAGCACCATGCAGCATTGGTAGAGTTTCCAAATTAACTATTGGTAATATTTTTTTGCATCTACTAGTTCAGACTCTAACTGTGACATTCTCTGCCTTTTATTAGATCAAAATTTTACTTCTTTGTTCTCTCTCCCAGTCCCCACAACATCCTCTCCAGGGGTATATGAATCATTATTAATTCTTTGTTATTACTCCTCAAAACATAAGCTAAGTAGGCTAGTCTGGGGAAATAGTGTGTCTCCCATTCTTTTTCTTCTTCATTACTCCATCCTATCCCATCATTAAACCCATTACCATACGGGATAATTACACGCTGGATGGAATTATTATATCTAGCTTCACGGCAAATTTGTCCTATTGCTGATTTAAAACTGCAAAATTTAATAATGTCTTTCGGTATACCTTAATCTTCATTAGAGTTACTGTACTGAAGTCCTATAATATGAGGTATTATTGTAAGTTCCGGAGATAAACCCAGCATTATCCCACCTGGAGTTATATTATTCTGAACTGCCTCGCATTGAGAAACTTTACTGTAAAGATATTTTCCCTGTAACCATTGTGCAAATCCACCAGAGAATTACTGATGATTGTAGACAAGACAGTTACCGGGTTGTAAAACTGAATCAACAATAAAGTCTGCATCTATAATACACTTATTTAAATGCTTCAACTTTGTGAGTGTGTGTACATAGACCAACACATCTTGAAGTAGGAAAAAAAACTTCGTACCTCATCATATATATCCAGACACGCAGAGTTGTCATCTAGACATTTAAAGAGGGAGAAAATAAACACAATTTTTTGTTAATTTGTAAAAAATACAGCTTTATATAAAATACATTACCCTCCACAGCATTAATATTCACATTCCATTTTCTCTTCTAGATATGTTAAGCTACATACTGTGCAGTTTTCCAAGTAATTTGAAAAACCAAATCCATATCAAATAATAATTCTCTTACCGTGTCTTTCAAGATTGTGAACAAGGGCTTCCTTCAGAGCTTTTTCAGACCAGCGTCATCTCTGATATTCTGTATCTTTGTTAAGCCCTTTGTTAAAATGCTCATCCTAACTGCGTTCTTCACACGGAGGATTTTCGTAAGCTGGTAAAGTTGCTGGTCATTTAGCAAATTGGATCACTACTCCAATATTGAGCGATAGATGGGGGGGGGGGGTCTTCGTCCATCTGGTTGTTGAGTTCAGCTGGTTCTCCAACAGGTATACTACCGGTGTTGTTGCGGTAAGATACAACGGCGCGATTTTAGTAAGGAAGTTTTCACGAAGTAATCTGGTATAGGAATCTCACAATCCTTGTGCAATTTACACATTTGCACAATTGTTGCATCAAGATCGTACATCAAACAATCTTGATGATTGTAGATTGACAGAGGCATCTCCTCGTTAAACAGTAATATAACATTTACTCCGTAGGGTTCTAAATGTGTATACATATCTTCAATAACTGGAAAACAATTTTTTTTCCTAACTTTATCTCCTCGCACACAGGTGCGCCCATTGTCCGTCGGTATTATAACTCGAACTATTTGAGGAGAGATCCCTGATAAAGTTAAATACTTTTTCCATACCGCACCGAAGTTGACAATACATGGTTTACTTCATGTCTTTACTTTACTTTACTTGTCTTTTGATTTTTCTAAATTTTCTGAGCAATGTTATTGCTTTCTATGGGTGAACCAATACCATATTGAACGGTTATAGCGACGATATGTGGAAGATTTTCTTTGTTAGAGACGTGAATTGTTCCTGGTACGGGACGACCTTCAGGGATACATCTCTTGAGACTGTGCGAGGGTCGGCGAACATCATGAGCGTCGGCGTGAGGGAACTTCTTGGCTAAGTCTGGGGCCAGGCCTCGAGGAAGGCAGGATATACAGTTCACTCCAGGTTGGATTACTACAAAATGTTTCGTCGGGTAAATAACCCCGACAAGTTTTTATCCACATTGTTTTCTTCCTCGAAAGGTAGTAGATATTACCAAGTCATAATAATGACATTCATCGTGACTTCCATATATATCTTAACCTCCCTCGTGACCTCCCTCGTGACCTCCCTCGTGAGAATAGAACTGAGAGAGAACTATCAACATCAGAGGCCCGAGACTGTTCAACACACTTCCACTACACATAAGGGGCATAACTGGCCGAGCCCTCACAGTGTTCAAGAGAGAGAACTCGATAATCACCTCCAAAGGATACCTGATCAACCAGGCTGTGACTTATATGTCAGGCTGCGAGCAGCTGCGTCCAACAACGTGGTTGACCAGTCCAGCAACAAGGAGGGCAAGTCGAGGACCGGGCCACAGGGTCGCTAAGCCTCGAAATCACCTCAAGGTAAGGTGACCTCCCTCGTGACCTCGCTCGTGACAGCCACGGCTTCCCTTCAAGTCGAAAAGTTTCCCCATTCTGGTTATTTTATCTCAGGTATTTGTTGTTACCGGCTTTATGAACTCTGCAAATTTACTTCTGGATGGATTCTGATCAAGAACAGAGCCAATGCATGAAGAAAGCATTGCCAAAAACACATATGAGGGAAACGTTATTGGGGGTTTCGTCGGAAGTATAGAGAAGTGCGACGTATATGTTCTTATTTGCAAATATTCCTTTACAGCATTCTATTGCAAACAATTTGATACCAGACTGAACGACGTAGCATGGAAATAGAGGTGAGAAAGCAAAAAGAGTATAAATGTTTGTTGGAGGTGGTGAGTTCACCCACACCGCTAGGCCTACCTTAAGGCGCGCAGTGGGGCGCCCGCCGGGCCATTGAAAGTGATTTTTTCATCAGAGAAGTACTTAGCAACTATGACTGTCCATTACAAGTGGGGAACTGATACATATTAAATATGTGTGCGATATTTATTTTAAGGCAGTATAAAGCTAAGGAAGTATATTTAACATATACTACCTTAGCTTACTCTATTGGTTAGTGTCGTCCTTACAATGATGGGTCCTTTGTGCACAAAGAAGTTTTACAGCATAGAAAGCATTAATTAAATGTGTGGGCGTGAGACTACAAACATTCGTGGACTGGCCTGTTAAGTGGGTTAAACCTTATAGACATAGTGGAAGTCTATAGAGTCTATAGGTAATAGACTTCTATTGCCTCTGTGCCACTGATCACTGTATGTGCGCATTTTGTTATTATATAGTAGGTGCTTGAATTATTGGTGATACTCCACGTAGACATCATGAGAATTATTTGATCTTATTATATTTATTTATTTATACAAGAGTTGTTACATTCTTGTACAGACACTAGCACGAGTAGCGTTTCGGGCAGGTCCTTAATCCCATGTTCCCAGAATACGACCTGACAAGTCGTTTAAGAACCAGGTACCCATTTTATTGTTGGGTAAACAGAGGCTACAGTTAAGGATTGACACCAAGTAAATCCTCCCCAGCCAGGATATGAACCCTTCTTGAGATTATCTTGAGATGATTTCGGGGCTTTTTTCAGTGTCCCCGCGGCCCGGTCCTCGACCAGGCCTCCACCCCCAGGAAGCAGCTCGTGACAGCTGACTAACACCCAGGTACCTATTTTACTGCTAGGTAACAGGGGCATAGGGTGAAAGAAACTCTGCCCATTGTTTCTCGCCGGCGCCTGGGATCGAACCCAGACCACAGGATCACAAGTCCAGCGTGCTGTGTGCTCGGCCGACCGGCTCCCCGGTCCCTGGACAAAGCACTCGCGAAACGCCAGGCCAGCGTCTTACCACTACACTACGCAGACTGGGCTACAATCACGGAGATGATTATAATAATCAAGAGTGTTCACAACTATTAGAAGTGACAGGACTGACAACGTTCTTTAGCTATGGCAGAGATGACTTTCCAATATGGGCTAGAATTCTTCTCCACTAAACATGAACTGTAAAATAGTCCATTTAGTGATAGTAGTAAGTATATGTTCTTCATGATATATTTTTATATTTGTCTCTCATATGTTTTATTTTGTACAAATTGTCTTAGTAGGATCTTTTCTAAAGAACATTTTACATGAACTACATTATATTTTAGGTAGTCTACCTCAAAAGGAAGATTGTTTGATAAAATATAAGAACCCGCTGCATCAAGGGGTTGGTATCGAATAAAGGTCGCCTAAAGACATATGATATTACATGTCCTGGATGTGTCAAGCATACCTCTAATGAGCTGGCTGAAGCTGGATTTTTCTATTGCAGTATGAAGTGAATAGTGTAACTAATTTATAAATTATTAGAGTTGTAAGTAAAGTAATAATGCATATTAGTTCATAAGATAGTAATGAGATGATGCTGGATTCGTAATGACTGGGATTTTCAGGTGTAAGTGATCATATTTGCAGCTTTTATTGCAGCTATTGATTACATAACTGGAGACCAGAGGACGACCCTTGGACGTTATATGCACGATGGAAACCTGAATGTTCCTATGTTATTCTTACAAGGGGCGAGGAGTTTGTTAAGAATACTGGATTGACTTTACCACTACCTATAAAACTTAAACTATACTTTAATAAATAGACTATACTTTAATTAATAGCCTCATGAACGGTACAGATAAATTTAAAAACTGATTAATCAAAATATATTACCTGATGAATGTGTAAGACACTCTTTGGGAATACCTTAACCCTGTAACTGTGCAACGTGCCTGCAGGCCCACGTCTGGGGTGCACTACGCGCCTCCAGGTATTTGTATTTTTCACGTTCCATTCAAAACTCCCGTGGCTACGTGGGCTTCATCAGCTTCCTCAGGGCTTTTGTAAATAGATGCCATCTTTAAAAAAAGTCATGGTCCAAATTCCTGGGTGTTAAAGCTTCAGTAGTAAGTGAGCAACCAAGGCTGGCGCTCGCAGCATGAGCGCACAACTCTGCTGTTCAGCGTGCGACCACAGCATCGCCTAATAATGTCAAAATATATACATATAACCTGTATTATTTAGCCATGATAGTATTATAGAAGAGCCTGGGTGTGATAATGACTTGATACAATGTTCAAATATCAGTGATTCAATGCTGTTCACGATGTTCACAGTGCTTGCCACAGCACCACAGCATTAGTTTCGTCCATCTAGGAATTTTCAAACGACTTCTTAGGTTCCTTTTCAAAATAAACTTGTAGTCAATTATTCATTGACAGGAATTAGTGACCAGGATTGTGGTTATAATTAGCGTTGTACGTAGTATTGTGGAAGGAGGAATTTTAGTGAGGGAGAGAATTGAGGTAGCCTGACTGAGTGGCAGCCACTCTTGTTTTGCTCACCATACTAGCTCCGTGGTTCGCTATGGGGAACACCACATGTACATGGATATATACAGTGTGTTGTGGTGGTATATAGTGTAATAACTGCAACAGGAGTATGTTGAGTGGAGCTATTTTGGTGAGGGAGGTGACGTCGTAATCGTAGCGTCGTCTGCTGTGTGATTTTTCATGCAGTGTATGGTGGCCACTGTACTGTTTGGACACAATACCGGCTTACTTGCATAGTTCTGGTAAATAAAACATGTAGATAGGTATATATAACATGTGTAAATAGTGTAATAAAAACAATAACAGTATGGTGGGAGGAGCAATGTTGGCGAATACAATGTTGGAGGAGTGAGGAGACTGGCTGGGTGTGGCAGCTCTCACTTGAGGTGTTCTGAATGTGTTGATGGTGAATGTATATAGTGTGTGACAGTGTATAGTCTGTAATAGATTGTATATATATATAAATTAGCATGATACATGGTAAATAGTGCACATATGTGTACACAAGTGTCACGATGTAAACAGTGTCCTTGGACAGTACGGATGTTTTACTGCCATAATGTAGTGTACGTTCATTATACATAGGATTAGCACGTAAAACAAATAAAAGTATTTGGAATTGTGCGCAAAAAATGAACAAAAATATATTCGCGGCAACTGGNATAACGACCAAAACTCAGGAACAGGTAGTTTAGAGAACCGCAGCAGAAGTGTGGAGGAAGATATTGTGGTACAAAACAGCAGCAATATGCAGAGCCAGGTAATATAAACAATGAGAGCAACAGTGAGACAGAATGCATAAATGAAGGAATTGGGACGAAAGACGGAGAGGGCTCCAATAAAGAGATTGACAAGACAGGCACAGGTATAATACCTTGAAAAACGCAAAAACTGAAAATATTTGCAAATTCTACGCTCAAGGAATATGCAAAAATGGAAACTAGGAGCATAATGCAATTTTCTGCATCCTCGAAAATGCAGAACATGTTGGCGAGGGGTACATGCCGTTTTGGAACGGGGTGTAGATACTTCACCCTAAATTATGCCAATTTTCAATTAGGGACAAAAATGCTACAATCTTCAGTGTCCGGAATTCCACGTGAGAGGTACACAACGTTATAGACGGGAAGATAAATATGACACTACTGGAAATTTTTAAGAGGAAGGCAGAAACAGGGTAGAAAATGTTAGAGAGAGGAACAGTCAGATGGAACCACTACAGGATTACAGAGGGGATGGGAGATACCCACAAGACTGGAATACAAATTATCAACAAGCACACAGGTACTACACCACACAATACCCGTCCTACTACCAAAACTGGACGAACCACTTCCAAAACAACACAACCTGGACCTGGGTAGAGTGGGGGGGGGAGAACTACCAAAACCCACCAGAAGTGACACGCAATGTGGGAACTCATTCATATTTGCAAACATACAAGGCTTGAAAACAAAATCAAGAAATAAAGTTAAGTTCATAAATGGCCTCCTAATAGAATCGAACTCAATATTTGGGGCATTTACAGAAACCCACACAAAAGACCACATGGATAGTGAAATCTGTATACCGAATTATAATCTATATAGATGTGACAGAGTAATTAGGTCAAGTGGAGGAGTAGGTCTGTATATTAAAGAGGAGCTGGCATGCACAGAGCTCCTGAACTCGTCCAATGAGGTAGTAGAGGTACTTGGAATCAAGGTAGAAAATATTAATCTACTTATTATTTTAATATACAAACCGCCAGATGCAACAGTTGAGGATTTCACTGAACAGATCCACAAAATAGAGAATATCCTTGATAACTTAGCAAACCCAGTACCAGATATCATCTTCCTTGAAGACTTCAATCTACCCAGTTTAAAATGAAGAATAGTTTATTATTATTAACATCTTTATTGACAAAATTAATTACAATTTTGCCTAATCTGAGGATTTTGATAAAGTCGTATTAAAGTTAGGATAATGCTGGTATTCAGTGTCACGCAGGACAGAGGGTCATACATAAGACAATAGGTCTAAACTGTAGGCTGAAGCACATATATATCATGGTTACGATCAATGTTTTAATGTATGGATATGTGAAAACAACTTTCTATTGTGCACTGCCACACAAGGGCAGGGATGGGTTCATAAGTGATGCAGCTTAGAAGTAATATAAATAAAAATTGTTCTTCATTCTTTAAAATGGACAAGCAAATTTTGGATAAATTGTTAGGATGTCGTCCAGAACATCTGAGTCAATAGAATAGTTATACAGTTGGTGGTACAAGAGGCCAGGAGGTCTAAAGTCCTTTACGGTTTCACATTCAACAATATAGTGTTCTAGTGAATGCATTAAAGGTTTATCACAGAGTTTACAATCTGAGTATTCTTGTAGTGGCTCAGCCTCACTAACCTGCCAGATGTGTCTATAGCCAAGGCGAATTCGCGCAATGACTACATCACATTGCCTGGTTCGGTTACTGTGCTGACCATACAAATACCTATTATTACAAAACTTGTCATAACTTTTAATACTGCAGCTTTCAGGTCTCTGGGCATTTCTTAGTTCTTCTAAATCTGAATTAATTTCTTAAATTTGTATGTTTCTAATAATTGCATTAGAGAGTCCAAAGTCATAATCAATGTTTTTTTTCGTGCAAGCCTCATTGGCCAATCGATCTACAAAAGTCATGTTTTCCAACTCCAACATGGGATGGGATCCACACAAATTTATACCAGAGTTATTATCATCATTGGCAAAAATTACATTCCATTTAATATTATAAGCTACTTCCGACATAGATTGTGATGGGCTATTTAAGGACTGCAGAGCACTTTTAGAGTCACAGAAAATGACTCCACCGCCATTGAGCTAATAAGGTATTCAGTGGCTAGATAAATGCCCACTAGCTCGGTCTGTGTCGTGCTTGCCCAGTTGTTCAATCTCTGTGTACTAGACATGATCATTTCATTCCCTTTATATACTGCACATGCACAACCTGTTCTACCAGTGCCTAACTGCACAGAGCCATCAGTAAAGGCATAGGATTCAGTCGGTTTGAGAATTTGATGATGACTGTCAATAGCTTCTAATGGTATACAACTCAAAATGTCAGTGTTATACATTTGTTTTACACTGATAGGGGTATAATGCAGAGAAACCTCCACATCTTTCCAAGTGGGAATATAGTGAACAGTTTTATCAGGGTTAAGGGACACATTCA
>WNGS01143756.1:27907-62502 GCA_020271785.1 Procambarus virginalis
TCTCTGTGTAGGCGACGTTGGGCACAGCTGATTTCAAGACGATCGATTGTAGAGCCGCTGTGTCCCGCAAGATCTTAAGTCCAAAACGTCCCTCTGAATCTGAACCGTGGGTAGAGATAGTTCCTGGATATAGATGCTTGCTAAAGAGAGAGAGATCATTAGCATGAACACCAACATTCATTACAGGCTTACCGGACTTAGGGTGAGTAGGTTTAGACTTAGGAGGTTCGATGTTACCTTTAGATTGGGACTTACCACATTTGTCAATGGTGTGTCCATACAGTCGACAATACCTGCAGTACAGTTGAGAGGTACCTTGATCTGGGCTCGCTTCTCGTAACTGTACCAAGACTTCTTGCTGGTAGGTTCTGGTGTCAGCCGGTGGATGAGGCTGCAAGTGTCAGCTGACTTCGCACATTTCACCAAATCTGTCTCTTCTTTGTCTGCTAAGTATAGGCGGACAGGAGGAGGTACACGTCTCAAAAATTCTTCAACCAGTATGAGGTTGACAAGCTCTGAAATGGTAGAGACATGTGCTGCCTCCAGCCATTTCATGAAATATCTTCGTTTGGTGTTAGCAAATTCTAAGAAGGTGGTGGTACTTACCTTGACGTAGTCACGAAACTTTCGTCGATAGCTTTCGGTGGAGAGAAGGTAGGCGTCCAACACAGCTTGCTTCAAGGTGGTGTAGTCGTTTTCTGATGCCAAAGTGCTGAGTGTGACTGCTGCTCTACCTGTTAAATGTACTCGAGAAGGGTAGCCCATTGGTCGTCAGGCCAATTAAGTTGATCAGCAAGGGTCTCAAAAGTGGTAAAAAACACATCAACCTCCGTTTCGAGAAACGGGGGCATTAACTTACTTGCATGGGAGACATTGAAACTGGGAGGAAGACTAGCTGCCGCTTGTTGGAGTTGAGCTTGGTGTGCAGCGTCCCTCGTGAGTTCTCGGTCACGACATTCTAGTATTGCTTCTGCCTGCCGTTTGTCGTGTTCACGTTGTATCTCGAGTCGCTGTTGTATAAGGCCAACTCACGTTCACTTTCTTCTTCTTCAGTGCGGCCTTTCTCTTTTAAGGCGGATTTCTCTTTCTTGTTCTTCCTTCTGATTGCAGCTTCACGCTCTCTGATTGCAGCTGCTTCCTGTTGTTGCTCCGCTCGATCTTGGCAAGTTCTAATTTGAGCTTCATTGCTGTCAAGTCTTGTTTATCTGAAATAGTGTATTGGTCATGAGTATCAGAATCTATCTTCCCTTCTCCAAAAGATGATCTACAATTATATTATTAACGGTATATTTGTTGGCGCCAGGTGGAACTTCCAATTGATACTCGTGTGCAAGAGTTATCAATTCGACCTTCTTGCATGACGTAAGTTCCTATTTCACCTTCTGGATTTGCCTTGAAAGCTTGTAGGCGGAACATTGTGAAAATATAGCAAAACAAAGGAGACACGAATATACAGTGAGAATATGGTGAATGTCAGAAACAGGAAACGTGGCAACTGATACCTATCCTGTGGGGAATTATTAATAATTAAAGTTAATTCAAGATGGTAAATGAATAAGGTCGCAGGAAATCTTGTACCTGGTACTCACTGTGGGAGGATAAAGGCAAGAAAATCCTACTAATTAGTGGAAACTGAGTTTAAAAGACAAGTGAAACACTAAATGGCTTCAAAATAAATGAGGTAGTCCAAAAAATGTAGTCATACCTTGCCAAGTCACTATAGAACATAAGCAATGGTACCCACTGAAATTGAATATGGTATTTACAGAATTAGCGAACTTTGGGCTCAAAAGAAAGAATGCCAATTCCCTACCTTGGGTAAATACCATCAGTCTGACCAACGAGTAGGGGTGCGAGAGTCAACTGGTGACGAGAACTATCGGCGAGGTCCCAACTCGCCAATAATAGTTCGTGCTAGAGGATCTAAAGCACTCTTTTTCCTCCTAGAGTCGGATTGCAGGACTTAGGTGCTATTGACCCGGAGACAGACCACAGTACCAGGGTACCTATGTGATAATCTGTCAAAAATGTGAGAAATATCTGGGGACAAAAGATGTTAAACACGGATAATAACACGGAAGGGGAGACGACCAGTTAAGAGTATGACTGCGGCCTACAGTCAGCACGTAATCCAAAGTTGTCTCACTCTCACCATATGCTACTCCCGTAATGCACAATATACACAGCACCATATAAAATAAAAAATGATTAATGTAAATAATGAAAGCAAGGGAAATGAAAGCCAAGTACACTTACCACAATTACCAATACCTGAGTGAAG
This sequence comes from Procambarus virginalis, assembly GCA_020271785.1. Taxonomy (NCBI): domain Eukaryota; kingdom Metazoa; phylum Arthropoda; class Malacostraca; order Decapoda; family Cambaridae; genus Procambarus; species Procambarus virginalis. The sequence goes on from WNGS01143756.1 coordinate 30,189, forward strand.
CTCCGTGGACAGGCCCCCAATTATATGTGACGGTAACGTGTTGGAAATGGTGGTCGGCAGTCTTCCAAATAGCAGATGTCAATGCTGGGCCACATACATTTAAGTATAAAAAAAAAGAAAAAAAAGAGTGACTGCTTGTCTAATAATTTGTAGTAAGGTAAGATGCACGAAAACACAAAATTAAAAAAGTACTTTACTTAATCTAGAAAACAAATAAAAATAAAGTCAATCCTTGGCATTTAAAATAATGTAAAAGAAAAACACATAAAATTATATAACTAATTGAAAGGGGGGAACTGGTTACGTTAACAAAGAAAAATGGTGCTGGGAATATATGCGCTAGCTATAAGCTCTTATTTGATCACACGAGGTGGGTCAAATTAGGTGTTCACAGCAGGAGCACGCGATATATTCTGGCTGAGAAGCTGCAAGGGATTCCAACAATGACTGGCGATGAAATGTGATTGGCGTGGAGCGGGGGTGGTGTGTTGGTGGCCAATGAGAACGCAGGATGGCCGCAAGTCGCTAGTTTGCTGGGAGCAGCAGTTGACAGGTTGACCAGGTGTGCAGAAGTGGGGGGAAGGAGGGAGTTGCAGGTGCGTGTGGCTGTCTGATATATACGTTAAGCCACTATAAAACGTATCTTGCATATTGTTGAGAACGTGATGAAGTAAGGAAATAGCAGGCTAAATCTCTGATAAGAGATTATCGTCACAATATACATATATATATATATACATATATACGACAAATTTGAATAGGCCTCAAGCCAAATGTTTTTTCCTCTTGAAGGATTGGAACCTCTGACAGCCAGGCGCTCCAAACACACTACCATGTGCTGCTGGCAAGGTGGTGTTGTGGTAGTTGGTGCTGCTGGCCAGGTGGTGTTGTGGTAGTTGATGCTGCTGGCCAGGTGGTGTTGTGGTAGTTGGTGCTGCTGGCCAGGTGGTGTTGTGGTAGTTGATGCTACTGGCCAGGTGGTGTTGTGGTAGTTGTGCTGCTGGCCAGGTGTGTTGTGGTAGTTGGTTGGTGCTACTGGCCAGGTGGTGTTGTGGTAGGTTGGTGCTGCTGGCCAGGTGGTGTTGTGGTAGTTGGTGCTGCTGGCCAGGTGGTGTTGTGGTAGTTGGTGCTGCTGGCCAGGTGGTGTTGTGGTAGTTGGTGCTGCTGGCCAGGTGGTGTTGTGGTAGTTGGTGCTGCTGGCCAGGTGGTGTTGTGGTAGTTGGTGCTACTGGCCAGGTGGTGTTGTGGTAGTTGGTGCTGCTGGCCAGGTGGTGTTGTGGTAGTTGGTGCTGCTGGCCAGGTGGTGTTGTGGTAGTTAGTGATCGTTAATTGGGTGGTTATTTCCCCTCGTCTTCTCTTTGTCTTCACCCGCTATATCATTGCTTCTCTTTCTTCTCCTCTCCCTTCTCCTCTTCCTCCACTTCCTCCTCCTCCTGTCTTACCGTCCTAACATGCAAACTCAGGAAGACAATTTTCTTCAGTGATGTCTCATAATAAATCCTGGGAGCGGCAACTCCCGCCGAACTGGGTTGCCTCTCCCAGATAGATGGTCCCCAAGTGTAGACACTCTGTCTCTCTAACTTCTATATCTGTGCAACTTTGTAGCTCCTCTAGTTGCTGAATAGCGCAAGGTCTTCTCTTTCATATGCATATGTGTGGTGTGTTGTGTATGTGTATATATAATATATATATATATATATATATATATATATATATATATATATATATATATATATATATTATATGTCGTACCTAGTAGCCAGAACGCACTTCTCAGCCTACTATGCAAGGCCCGATTTGCCTAATTTGGCCATTTGCCCGTATGGCGAAAGTGGACGTAATATGAAAATGAACAAAATGAAAGTAAATTTGGGATTTTTTTTAACAACAGTAAGTTAAGGGTCCTTTAGTAGGTTAGGTGGGCAGGAAATTCTCATAAAGTTTCAATTTTTTATGAAAAATTTTAATTGAAAGTTTCCTATCCTAACCTTTCCGAGTAGGCCGGACGACTCACACAGAAAACGGGACAGTACGTCACTTTTGTGAGTCGATTTCATTTCAAATTACGTCCACTTTTTGCCGTAGCGCGCATACGATCGAAAAGTGACGTTATCTTAAGAGGACGGGTTGGATCATTTGTATGTGGAAAATCCACAGAAAAATGGGAAGGGAGATGAACGTTTCGGCCGATCAAGGCGGTTGTCAACACCAGACTAAGAGAAAAGATACCAAGGGAGGGTGGAAGTCACCACGGAAACCTGACCACCCATCACGTGAGAAAGAATTACCGGAAACAGGTATAGATTAGCTTAGAATGGTCAAAAGGATTAAGCGGTAAGAGAATAAAAGATGAAAGAAAAGCCTCATTGAACACACATAATATATGATTATAAAATTGTTGTGAGACATTGTAAGCCTCCCTATTAGATTTTTTTCTTAACCTGTTGTGCAATATTGTAACTTAAAACTGGGTCATGTTTGTACATACCAGTATTAACATTAAGAAGATGTGGACACTGACTGATTAGGGCGGACTCAGTTAAATTCCGTTCCACAAAACCATTGCAATTGGTAATGCTTTTCGCTCTATCCCATTTAATAGTGTGATCACACAAACTTGTGTGCAGATAAAAAGCACTAGAAGTTTGGGCAGTTCTTATACTATAAGCATGTTGGGACATACGCAGTTGTAAAGGGTATTGTATTTACAATACCCTAAGATGTTTTTGGATTGCTCATTTGGGCAAGCTAAACGTACGTTTTATAATCATGTCCCCAAAGCGAAACCAGAAATTAGAAACTCATTGGTGGTACCTTTATGCGATGGGACTTGAGAAACTTTCTCCAGTTTTTAAGAACCTTAATATCAATTTGGTGTTCACTAATAATACGATCAAGTCTAATTTAATAAAAAAAAAAACTCCCCTGGTACAGCAGGTTGTGTGTATTCGATTCCCTGCAATGATGGTGAGTCTGTGTACCTTTTACAAACAGGAAAATCCTTACAACTGCTTATGTCCTAACATACTTATGACCCTCGACCTCGAAGAAGGCGATATGTAGCATCCGGGGGAGCCTTGTGGGCACCCAGGTACACTCACATATTGTCTTCTCCTTCCACCTCCAATATATTTTGTAATTTTATTTTATTTAAAACTTCATTACACAAAAAAGATTACAACATTGGTTACATGCAAGGTACAAGGCTACTTGTCACAGGTTGTAGAGTTCCTCCAGCTCCTCAGACGGCGGGCAGGAACCATGGATGCAGTGTGCATTTCCTCTCTGGATCGCCATACTAAGGCGCTGAAAGAGGAAACTTGCAGCTTTTGGGTTTCTAGTTGTTTCAATTAGCTTAGAACCCAGCTCCTTCAAAAAAATAGCAGCACTTTTACCCCAGGCACGAAGTGTCTCTGAGGCAATGGGGACAAAATTGTAGTGGCGATAAAGATCTCTGTATTTACGAGACTTGGCTCTTCCCGGTGATTGGCAGCACCGCCTGTCTGTCCAATACTGGTCAATATAGGTGTTGGTTTAAGTTGAAACGCATGTTTAATCCATCACCAACTGTCTACCATTACTGTGATCTCGTCTGGGTGACCAACAGGCTATCAGAGTTGCGGGGCATTAGGTAACGAGGTTCTCTCTCTGCTGGACAACCGGCTGTGGTAAGGCTCCTCTAAATAATGTCATTACCTCGCTGTATCTGGCATTCCATCCTCCTGCGCTTTGGCAGAGCAGACCATGCTAGCCGGACCTGTCAGCCACTGCCTCGCCTCAAATACGCCTATATTCGGTGTGGATTGGGGCAGCGAAGAGAGGGGCCACAGCAATTCGGAGGGCCTGCAGTGTGAGATGCGTGCCGGTTGCTGACATTGGGGTTTCTAATAGGAAGTCACCGCATGGGGAGCCGCTACAGCTCTAAGTCGGGCAGTTTCATATGATGTTGTTGCAGCTTCTAGACATGTTGCAGCTGCTTGGTCTTCAATGGGGCGATCCCAGCTGGATTGCTTGTCATCTTCAGACGGTGGGGGTTGAAGTGCTCGTCGTACAAGAGAGATTCATTTGGTGGTGCAGCCTATAAAGCTGGGATCTTGTATCCCTGCCTGTTGACCTAGGTAATCGGGAAGGACTTCCTTCACCAGGTTCTCAGATGCTACTGAAGAGGACAGGAACGCTAGTACAGCAATTTGTGTTGCTGTGCGAGCGCCGAGGCCCCCAAGTCTGACTGGAAATGAGGCTTGTTTCCATTGAGAGTCGTTGAGACAAAGGTTAAGGGCTTTTTCTGACAGTGATTTCAGCAAGCTGTTGTACTCTTGTAATTGAATATTATTGAACGATGGTGAACATCTAAGAAAGTAGGTCAGCCTGGGGAGGGACAAGCATCTGGTCATGAGGTAAAGTGCACCGTGAGCATCTATGTCTGCAATCATCTCATTCATCCTCTTCAGGTCAGCTATCTTCTTACCTATCGGTAAGAATTTCTTGAGTAGATTTCATATCTCCAAAAGCCCTTTCCAGGTTCAAAATCTTCTCTAGCACTGTCCATGAAGTCATCGATTGTAGATCCACTTTTTCTGCCACCAGGTTAGGGAAAAATATCTCATTTTCTACTGCCACGATCAGCAGACGAGCTGGGTCCCTCACCGGGCCGTCAAACTGTGCTCCAAAGTTGCAGGGGTTAGCCAACGCCTTCAATTCCACATATAAATCCTGTACGGATTCCTGCTGCTTTTTCGTCCTCTTCTGGAAATCAAACTCCTGTGATATAAAGATTTCACTACATAATGACGTTTAAGCAGGGTAATCAGGTCTTCATGGGTCTTTGTGTGGGATAGCTCTGACGCATACAGGTTACCCAGGATACTATATACTTCTGTACCCATTTAAACTAAGAGTACTGTTTTTTGTTGGCATCCTCCTTAATCTCACGGTACTGGAAGTTTGCTTCCAGCAAGCTGAACCACAGGTCCAACGAGATCTTGGTGGCATTAAACGGCTCCATTGAGATGAGTGGGGTAGCCATGGCCACACAGTGGGTTGCATGATACCTGGTTGATGGGGATCTGGGAGTTCTTCTACTCCCCAAGTCCAGCCCGAGGCCAGACTTGACTTGAGAGAGTTTGGTCCACCAGGCTGTTGCTTGGAGCGGCCCGCAGGCCCACATACCCACCACAGCCCGGTTGGTCCGGCACTCCTTGAAGGAAACAATCTAGTTTCCTCTTCAAGATGTCCACGGTTATTCCGGCAATATTTCTGATGCTCGCTGGTAGGACGTTGAACAACCGCGGACCTCTGATGTTTATACAGTGTTCTCTGCTTGTGCCCATGGCACCTCTGCTCTTCACTGGTTCTATTCTGCATTTTCTTCCATGTCGTTCACTCCAGTACGTTGTTATTTTACTGTGCAGATTTGGGACCTGTCCCTCCAGTATTTTCCATGTGTATATTATTTGGTATCTCTCTCGTCTCCTTTCTAGAGAGTATATTTGGAGAGCTTTGAGACGATCCCAATAATTTAGGTGCTTTATCTCGTCTATGCGTGCCATATATATTCTCTGTATTCCCTCTATTTCAGCAATCTCTCCTGCTCTGAAGGGGAAAGTGAGTACTGAGCAGTACTCAAGACGGGACAACACAAGTGATTTGAAGAGTACAACCATTGTGATTGGATCTTTGGACTTGAAGGTTCTCGTAATCCATACTATCATTTTTCTGGCTGACGCAATATTTGCTTGGTTATGCTTCCTAAACGTTAGGTCGTCGGACATCATTATTCCCAAATCCTTGACATGTTGTTTCCCTACTATGGGCAGATTCGATTGTGTTTTGTACCCTGTATTATGTTTAAGATCCTCATTTTTGCCGTATCTGAGTACCTGGAATTTATCACCGCTAAACATCATGTTATTTTCTGCTGCCCAATCGAAAACTTTGTTAATATCTGTTTGTAGTTTATCAATGTCTTCAGCAGAGGTAATTTTCATGCTGATTTTTGTATCATCTGCAAAGGATGACACGAAGCTGTGACTTGTGTTTTTGTCTATATCTGATATGAGAATAAGGAACAGCAGTGGTGCAAGGACTGTACCTTGAGGTACAGAGCTTTTAACTGCGCTCGGACTCGATTTTACTTCATTGACTGTTACTCTTTGTGTTCTGTTCGACAGGAAATTGAGTATCCAGCGTCCTACTTTTCCAGTTATACCCATTGACCTCACTTTGTGTGCAATCACTCCATGGTCACATTTGTCGAATGCCTTTGCAAAATCTGTGTATATGACATCTGCATTATGTTTTTCCTCTAATGCCTCAGTGATTTTGTCATAGTGGTCAAGTAGCTGTGAGAGGCATGATCTTCCTGCTCTAAATCCATGTTGGCCTGGATTGTGGAGGTCATTGGTTTCCATGAATCTAGTGACCTGACTCCTGATCACTCTCTCAAATACTTTTATTATGTGGGACGTTAGTGCAACTGGTCTATAATTCTTTGCCAATGCTTTGCTACCACCCTTGTGTAGAGGGGCAATGTCTGCTGCTTTAAGCGCATCTGGTATCTCCCCTGTGTCCAAGCTCTTCCTCCACACTATACTGAGTGCCTGTGCTACTGGGACTTTGCATTTCTTTATAAATATTGAATTCCATGAGTCTGGACCCGGGGCTGAGTGCATGGGCATATTGTCAATTTCTCTTTCAAAATCTGCCACGCTCGTGTTGATATCAGTTATATTTACAGGTGTTTGAGTATCATTCATAAAGAAATTGTCCGAATCTTCCACTTTCATGCTGAGTATCGGAGTGCTAAACATGTCCTCATACTGCTTTTTTAGGATTTCACTAATTTCTTTGTCATCCTCAGTGTATGAACCTTCACTAATACGAATAGGTCCAATACTGGCAGTGGTTTTCGCTTTTGATTTAGCATATGTGAAGAAATATTTTGGTTTTTCTTTATTTCTTGAATTGCTTTCTGTTCTAGTTGCCTTTCTTCAGTCTGATAGGAATGCTTCAGTCTCTGTTCGATTTCTTCAATCTCCCTGTTTAAATTATTTCTTCTTTGTATGGAGAGTCGTGTCTGCTTAAGCATTTCCGTTAATTTCTTCCTTCTTTTGTAATGTCGTCTGCGTTCTCTTTCTACATTGGACCTCTTTCTGGCTTTCCTCAAAGGAACATGTTTCAGACAGACTTCATATGCTTCAGAAGTCAGTTTTTCTATTCCTTGTGTAGGATTTTTATTTCTTAGAACATTTTCCCATTGAATGTTTGTAAGTTCCCTGTTTATTTTCTCCCAGTCTATCCTTTTATTATTAAAATTGAATTTATTGAATAGCCTTCTCGCTTGTTGTTTCTTGGGCCTACTACCGTTATTAATGTTAGTTTGCACTTCAATGAGCTTGTGGTCCGAGTACGTAGTGTCTGAGACAGTAATGTCTCTGATTAGCTCCTCATTGTTCGTGAATATCAGGTCCAGCGTGTTTTCGTTCCTAGTTGGTTCTGTAATCTGCTGACTGAGCGAGAATTTGTCACAGAATCTCAGTAGTTCTCTGACCTGTGGTTGGTTATTTCCAGGTTGACTTCCTGCTATAATGTTATTGTTTACTATTCTCCATTTTAAACTGGGTAGATTGAAGTCTCCAAGGAAGATGATATCTGGTACTGGGTTTGCTAGGTTATCAAGGATATTCTCTATTTTGTGGATCTGTTCAGTGAATTCCTCAACTGTTGCATCTGGCGGTTTGTATATTAAAATAATAAGTAGATTCATATTTTCTACCTTGATTCCAAGTACCTCTACCACCTCATTGGACGAGTTCAGGAGCTCTGTGCATGCCAGCTCCTCTTTAATATACAGACCTACTCCTCCACTTGACCTAATTACTCTGTCACATCTATATAGATTATAATTCGGAATCCAGATTTCACTATCCATGTGGTCTTTTGTGTGGGTTTCTGTAAATGCACCAAATATTGAGTTCGATTCTATTAGGCCATTTATGAACTTAACTTTATTTCTTGATTTTGGTTTCAAGCCTTGTATGTTTGCAAATATGAATGATTTCCCACATTGCGTGTCACTTCTGGTGGGCTTTGGTAGTTCTCCCCCCACTCTACCCAGGTCCAGGGTGTGTTGTTTTGGAAGTGATTCGTCCAGTTTTGGTAGTAGGACGGGTGTTGTGTGGTGTAGTACCTGTGTGCTTGTTGATAATTTGTATTACAGTCTTGTGGGTATCTCCCTTCCCCTCTGTAATCCTGTAGTGGTTCCATCTGACTGTTCCTCTCTCTTATATTTTCTACTCTGTTTCTGCCTTCCTCTAAAAAATTTCCAGTAGTGTCATATTGATCTTCCCGTCTATAACGCTGTGTACCTCTCACGTGGAATTCCGGACACTGAAGATTGTAGCATTTTTTGTCCCTAATTGAAAATTGACATAATTTAGGGTGAAAGTATCTACACCCTGTTCCAAAACGGCATGTACCCCTCGCCAACATGTTCCTGCATTTTCGAGGATGCAGAAAATTGCATTTTGCTCCTAATTTCCATATTTGCATATTCCTTTAGCGTAGAATTTGCAAATATGTTCAGTTTTTGCGTTTTTCAAGGTATTTATACTGTGTCTGTCTTGTCTACCTCTTTATTGGAGCCATCTCCGTCTTTCGTCCCAATTCCTTCATTTATGCACTCTGTCTCACTGTTGCTCTCATTGTTTATATTACCTGGCTCTGTAATATTGCTGTTATTTTGTACCACAATACCCTCTTCCTCCACACTACTGCTGCGGTTCTCTAAACTATCTGTTCCTGAGTTTTGGTCGTTATCCAATGTTGTCTTTTCCAGTCCGCATATATCACTGGTAGCTTTTCTGTGAATGATAATCGCTGTGACTCGGGAATGTTTTTCATCAGTTTAGTTATGTTCTCCAACATTAATCTGTCATCTTTGCAAACCCAGTAAATTCCTTGCCTTTTTGTGCATCCTGGAGATAATTCTGCACAGCCCAGGTGAAATCTTATGTTACAGATGCAACACTTGACGCCTACATTACGTCTTCCCAATACTTCCGAACACTTGCCACACCTCTCCATTGTCTGATGTATTGTATTGTATTTGTGCTTCACTGTATGGATCACTTGTTGATGTCAGTCCTTTTACTCTTTATAAAATTATATGTATATATTTATAATATATATGTATACCGTATATTTGTAATATTATGTATGTTATTTTGTTCAAACTTTATGGCAGGTACTTAGCGTAGGGTAGCGAAGCTGGTCCCCGGTCGGTACAGGTGACCTCTTGTTGTCCCAGGTTGATGTCACCAGTTTCCAGTTACTCGATTTATAACACTGATTTATTCTTTGCTTGTATTCTTACAAGGAATTTTCTGCCTAATTTCCGGCTTGCAATGTACTCACTCACTTTATTACTAATTCCTAGATCCACATTTCCATATTACACTATATATTTTCCGTATTTTATCACTGTGGGACTGCCCTGGGGTAGGCCTCGTGGCTTGTGTAAACACAGCCTAGCTGATGCCGCCTCTTGCCACTATTCTATATTTCTAGTATTCTATATTTATAATATTCTATGCACGATTTTCCTACACTTCCAACTTATATGTGTGTTGTGATACCCGTTCCACTTCACTGTTCCACGAATCACTGTTCACTATTTTTTCCTCATATCGCCTACACGCATGTACACAAAGCCTCGTTGCACTGGCTCACACGTGGTCTCCCGCTTATTCTCTATTTAACACAAAGTTCCATTGTTAATGACTGTTTTCAATTTCCAGCGGGTCACTATGCACTTTGTGATGTCTGTAATCAGTAATCCATGGCTGTAGTCTAAGAAATCCCGGTTAATGTCACGATTTTAACGGAGCGCGCANAAGTGTGAGGGGTTAGAGAATAAAGATGGTAAAAATATACTTAAATATATTGAAAAAATATATGTGTAACAGTGTATAATGCTCTAAAGTACATGGCATTGAGATAGAGAACGGCAAAATGCAAAGTTAGGTGTGCTAGATGAAATGAATATGTGGAGAGATGTGGGACTGATAGACAAATAGCAAAATATACAAAAATATACAATAGCAAATATACGCAATATAGAGAATAGCAAAAGTTCTTCCTCTTCTTTATATTAAAGATGAACACATTATGTTCAATGTCTCGCCACGACACTTGAACGTTCTCAACTTTGCCAACTAATATTAAAGCTTGCTACATTGTGGTCACTGGCAGATACTGAACACCTCGAGTGCTTTAAAGCTTGCTACATCTCCATCAATGTCCTGGCGCTTTCTGCTGATACTTCCCTTCCATCAGTGTACATAATTGCTGCCCTTTTTTGCCTTATAGAATTATCTGAATCTGATCATCGTGTCATGTTATGTGCTCTAAGAACACGTTACAGCTGCTTACTCTACACTTGGAAGCTTGAAGCAAGTCACCTGTTGACACTTAATCCGATCCCTGACTGACCAGACAAATTGACAGGTTACCTAGTTGCCTGTGCTGGTACTCCCTTCACCTGACCGATCTCCATGACCTCAAGACCGGCCAGCTGACCTCTGGTTGGCCAGGCAGCTTGACACCACTTGCTGGACGTGTGTCAGCCGGCAAGTGTATCTAACATACACCCAGTACACAGGAAGACTGTACCCAGGAGGGCTGTACCCACAACTACGATTCTTAGGACGCTTAGCGACCCCGCCCCCCCCCCCCCCCCGGATAAACCCTGCCTACACTTACACTAGTTGTGATTAAATACCGGACATCATAATATGGAATTAATGGAAGCTGAAGGAAATTGTTACGTACCTTAAAAATTGGGTGGATTTGTGTCCCGCGATGACCTGTTACCTGAAAACCCATAAACACGATTTTTTTACAATTTTTTTACACCTTTTTAGGGTCCTCATATACCACATGAATAATATTTTAATCCACATATATAAGCAGCGCCGGTAAATGTGACGCTTGAGCATCGAGATGTTACTTACCTTTGCCTGAAGAACGAAGTCGCTGGAGCCCCTCGTCTAGCAAGGCGAGGCAGGACCAGTGATTGAACACACACTGTAGTAACACACACACACACAGACCGAGCAAGACGACCTAATATTTCAACACAAAATAATAAACACTGCACTAAAGATAAGAGCGACCGACACGTTCGTTGTTTTGGAACAGCACTTAAGGTCTGCCCTTCCTCTAATATTTTCTGTTGAACACTAAACTATCCCGAGTTGACACTTCGTCGGGGACAGCGGTAGCGGCCTTATCTACCCTGGTGTTTCTTCCACATAATGAATACCACAGTAAACTTTTAGGAAATTGCTAGACAACAATCGCATAGTTAAGGTTCCTGCAGCCTTTAAAGAATTATAATTGTATTGTATATAACCAGGAATTAACATTACAACAGACAGTTAAATCACTTCGACTAAATACTTGTTTTTAGTATCCATCAAAGTGGTGATATTGTTTCAGACAAGCTTTTCTTATTTCCGTCTCTCCACTCCACTCCACTCCACTCCCAACCCGTCCTCGACTCAAGTCCATTACATTCAGCGGTCGACCCCACAGACGCATTCATAAATTTTAACATGCTGTTCATTCAAAACGGGAATTTTCTCAAGTATAATTAATATTATAATATATTGGCATATTGTGTATAAATAGGCATAGGTTAGGTTAGGTCAGGTGTTTAGGTTCTGTTGGCGATTATTTGTATTTGTAGTACGTGGGTGAAGCATTTATAGCGTTGTGATTCGAACAAAATTCGTCAGTGAAGCACTTGTTCCGGATATGTTCGAACGTCAGCAGTTGTGAGTCGTGTGTAAACCGCTTTTCATTCATAAACAGGGGGTTTGGCGGGTGCATGGAATCACTTTTGGATCTTTGTTTGGAGGACGGGCTGTGTGATTCGAACAAAATTCGTCAGTGAAGCACTTGTTCCGGATATGTTCGAACGTCAGCAGTTGTGAGTCGTGTGTAAGCCACTTTTCATTCATAAACAGGGGGTTTGGCGGGTGCATGGAATCACTTTTGGATCTTTGTTTGGAGGACGGGCTGACTCCACATACATTATGACTCTATACTCTAACTACCCGTCCTCAGGCTGAGTTGGTTTAAGAGGCGGCCCTCCCCAGAAACACAGCTATTAACACTTACGTACAGTGTACACAAAATTGACGTGTTCTTCAATATAAATAATATATATTTATATTAGAGCTTACGGTATAGTTACGTTGTGTTTAGGTTCTATGGGAAATTATATACTTGAAGCATTTACAGGTGCGATTCGAACACAGGACGTTAGCAAAGCGCTGTTCGAGAAATGTTCGAACTTCATCTCTTGTGAGTCGGGTGTAAAATCCTTACGTTCATAAACGTAGGTTTGATGGCTAGATTAATGAATATTTGGCCTTTGTTTATGAGACCGGGCTGTGACTTGACCCGCAGAAGTAAAGGGTTCAGTTCTTCGTTTCAGAATGAGAGTAAACTCGTTCAAAAACTCATTCGAAGCAAGGTGATGTTTCATCACAGTTTTGCCTCAAAACCAGCCCGTCCTCGCATACAAAGATTCAAGCATGTTAATCCAGCCGACGAACCCCCTGTTTATGAATGAAAAGCGGTTTACTCACGACACACAACTGATAACGTCCGAACACTTCAGAAACAAGAGTTTCGCTGACGTCTTCTGTTCGAACCACAATTCTATAAACAGCCCGTCCTCCAAACAAAGACCCAAAAGTGATTCCACCCACACGCCAACCCTCTTTTTATGAATGAAAAACGGTTTACACACGACTCACAACTAATTTCGTTCGAACACTTCCGGAACAAATGCTTCACTGACGAATTTTGTTCGAATCACAATGCTGTAAATGCTTCACCCACGTACTACAAATACAAATAATCGCCAACAGAACCTAAACACCTAACCTAACCTATGTCTATGCCTATTTATACACAATATGCTAATATATTATAATATTAATTTATTCTTGAGAAAATTCCCGTTTTGAATGAACAGCATGTTAAAATTTATGAATGCGTCTGTGGGGTCAACCGCTGAATGTAATGGACTTGAGTCGTGGATGGGTTGAAATGCTTCACCCACATACTACTAATACAAATAATCGCCAACAGAACCTAAACACCTAACCTAACCTAACCAATGCCTAAATATATTATAATATTAATATATATTTGAGAAAATTCCTGTTTTGAATGAACAATAAGTTAAGACTAATGAATGCGTCTGTGGGGTCGACCGCTTGTATGAATGGGTTGCTGTAAATGTTTCACCAACGTAATTCAAATGCAAATAATCGCCAACAGAACTTAAACACCTAATATAACCTAACCTACGCCTAACTATTCATAGAATTTTTATGTATAATAATATTAATTTATATATGAGAGCAAATCAATTTTTAATTAACAGTATGTATTAAAATTGATGAATGCGTCTGGGAAGGACGGCCGCTGCTTTAAGCAGCCTAGTGTGAGGACGGGTTGTTTCCTTACCATCTTCTTGAGATCTTCTTGAGATGATTTCCGGGCTTTAGTGTCCCCGCGGCCCGGTCCTCGACCAGGCCTCCATCCCCAGGAAGCAGCCCGTGACAGCTGACTAACACCCAGGTACCTATTTACTGCTAGGTAACAGGGGCATAGGGTGAAAGAAACTCTGCCCATTGTTTCTCGCCGGCGCCCAGGATCGAACCCGGGACCGCAGGATCACAGTCCAGCGTGCTGTCCGCTCGGCCGACCGGCTCCCCGTCACGGCCGACCATCACTCATATTATATTTTCCAAGCCCACATTCTCTAAATATTTCACCCACGTAAATTAAACGGATATAATTCAGTCAGTCCTCATTAGCACGTCATCTTACGTAAGTCCTCATAAAGACATCTTCATAAACACGTCCTCATAAAGACGTTCTTATAAGCACGTCCTCATAAAGACGTACTAATAAGCACGTCCTCATAAGCACTTCCTCTTAAAGACGTGTTTATAGGGCTTTCATACCTCATAAATCTTTTTGAGGACGAGTTTAAAGCACGTCCTCATAAAGACATCTTCATAAGCACGTCCTCATAAAGACGCCTTCGTAAGCACGTCCTCATAAAGACGCCTTCGTAAGCACGTCCTCATAAAGACGCCTTCGTACGCACGTCCTCATAAAGACGCCTTCGTAAGCACGTCCTCATAAAGACGTCTTCGTAAGCACGTCCTCATAAATACGTCTTCGTAAGCACGTCCTCATAAACACGTCCTTATAAAGACGCCTTCGTAAGCACGTCCTCATAAAGACGTCTTCGTAAGCACGTCCTCATAAAGACGTCTTCGTAAGCACGTCCTCATAAAGACGTCTTCATAAGCACGTCCTCATAAAGACGCCTTCGTAAGCACGTCCTCATAAAGACGTCTTCATAAGCACGTCCTCATAAAGACGTCTTCGTAAGCACGTCCTCATAAAGTCGTCTTCATAAGCACGTCCTCATAAAGACGTCTTCATAAGCACGTCCTCATAAAGACGTCTTCATAAGCACGTCCTCATAAAGACGTCTTCGTAAGCACGTCCTCATAAAGACGCCTTCGTAAGCACGTCCTCATAAAGACGCCTTCGTAAGCACGTCCTCATAAAGACGTCTTCATAAGCACGTCCTCATAAAGACGTCTTCGTAAGCACGTCCTCATAAACACGTCTTCGTAAGCACGTCCTCATAAAGACGTCTTCATAAGCACGTCCTCATAAAGACGTCTTCGTAAGCACGTCCTCATAAAGACGTCTTCGTAAGCACGTCCTCATAAAGACGTCTTCATAAGCACGCCCTCATAAAGACGTCTTCATATGCACGTCCTCATAAAGACGTCTTCGTAAGCACGTCCTCATAAGCACGTCCTCATAAAGACGTCTTCGTAAGCACGTCCTCATAAAGACGTCTTCGTAAGCACGTCCTCATAAAGGCGTCTTCATAAGCACGTCCTCATAAAGACGTCTTCGTAAGCACGTCCTCATAAAGACGTCTTCGTAAGCACGTCCTCATATAGACGTTTTCGTAAGCACGTCCTCATAAGCACGTCCTCATAAAGACGTCTTCATAAGCACGTCCTCATAAAGACGTCTTCATAAACATCAGCAGATTGTTCACCCAAGCTTCCACTGGCCCCAAAAACACATTCGTTAATTTTAATGTACAATGTAAACAAATACGATGTTTTTACAGATATAAATGAACATTTGTGTACATTAAAATTTATGGCAAAGGCTTATGATAGGTTAGATAAATTAGTATGGTTCCGTAGGCATATTATATGTATTTGCAGGAAGAAGGTAGAGCATTTATCAGCTCATCGTGAAGTGACGCCCTACCGAGCTGTGACTGCCCTCTTACATGTAGTTAGTGGATTGGGTGCTTGGCCACCAGAGGGAGTGGACGCCCCGGCTGTTTGCTCCAGTCAATGGTGTTTTGGCCTCGCGTGTGGTTCTATGGGGTGTTGCTGGTGGGGGGCCCTGTGCCCGGCCTGCCCTGCATGATGAGGGGGCAGCTTTACCCCCCTGTATTAGTCTCGGACAATTGGGCTAGAATACTCGGGCATAGCGGACTTCCCTGCTGTGGATTCCGCCTCATTTGACGTGTTGGGCCTTGACATTAGTGACGTTTATGGAGTCCAGCTAATTACGAATTCTCAGGCTGTGGTAAAGCTCGGTACTGAGGAGGCATATCAGGGCATTTTGCGTCGTTTTGTTGGGCGCACGTTCCAGTTACTGGGTGCTGCTGGCATTGTGGTGTTTTCGGACCGCAGCGGTTCTACTACCTACAGCAGTGTCCCTGGCGCTCCTCTAGAGTTGCCTGAGGTGCTTCTGTGGTGCTATTTTGGGCAATTTGGGCGGGTAGTGTCCGTCCGGATGAATACCATATCCTCTGGTCCGCTGTACTGCGTTCATATCGGCATTCGGATGGTTGAGAACGGCTCAAGTCTGACATTTCATCGTCAGTGAAATTAGTGGGGCTACTATCTTCGTGTATACTATGTCCGGTAGTCGCTGGTTTGCTTCCCTTGTGGGTTGCCGGGGCACCTGACTGCAGTGTGCGGAGCGGGTGTGATGGACCAGGTGAACCTCTTCCGTGAAGAAGACTTTCCCGTGCTTGTGACTCCTGACGATTCTGAGGCTCCTGTGGGTGTCGATGTCGTGGATTCGGCGGTCGTTGTTTCGCCGTGGGTGCCTGCTGTGTGTGATGCGGCTGTTGATGGGTGTGTGTCGCTTCCAGTGTCATCGTCGTCTGTGCTCCCTTCGGGTGCTGTATGTGCTGCAGGAATGGATATGGTGGGGCTTGTGGCTCCTCCCCCATCTCCACCTCCTGCAGGAGTTGTGGATGGATCTTCTTCTGCTCTGGACTCTTCTGACACGCCTCTAGAAGTTGAGGTCGTGTGTGTGGTACCTGTCTCTCCGGTGGCTTGTGAAGTTGTATGGCCTCTCATTGTGCATGGGCCGGTGCTCCCTGTGGTCGCTACCGCTGCGGTTTTGCGTGGCCGTGGGTCACGTTCCAGGACTTTGCTTCCTTGCGACTCTGATGCATCAGATATTGTGGAGGTGGAAATTTCAGATGATTTGCGGCCGGGCCCTAAGCGCTCAAGGCGTTCGTCCTGTGGTCTTTTCCCTCGCAGCCATAGAGGCAGACATGGAGGAATATGCTAGTGCCATGCCCTCAGTCGAAGAGGGGGTAGCTGCAGCTCCTGTGGTGTTTGGGGGTGGTTAGCCGTGGCTGTGGCGGATGTCCATGCTATGGAGGCGGCTGCTGCTGTAGGGCTCTCCGTGCCGGCTCCTGTGAGTGCCCCCTGCTGTGGGTTCCTGGAGTTGAATTTACTGTGGACGATGGTGTGGCCCGTGACCTCATAGTGGTGCTCAAGAAGGATGTTCGCTGGGTGGGCTCTGTGCCCGTGCCACCTGTCCTGCGGTCCTTTGTGCAGCCACTGCCGGTGATCCTGGCCCCTGTGGTGTCGCCCCGTTCCAGGATGGGGGGGGGAGGGCAGTCGCCTTGTCGAAGGGCGCCATGTCCGTGGCTGCTGTGGGGTTGGGCCCGGAGTTGGGGGTCCGTGTGTGGCTGGCCTCCGAGGGCTTGCCCCCTGTGTGGGTGCCCAGCATGCGGATTTTTGTTTATAATGTTCCGGAATTTATGATGTGCCTTAAGCTGCCGCCTGGCGGTCTCGTTGATAGAGGGGATTGGGTGCTCTGGGAGGAGTACTGTTTGTGGTATGCGATGGATGCCTTTCCGCATAAATGTGTGGCCATTGCCTTAGATTGCTGTATTTTCTTTTTCCTGTACCTTATGTCACTTGCCATTGGCGTATATCTATATATTTAAATAAGAGTACTGTGGGGGCCCTTCCGGCCTTTGCTCTGTTTTTTTCACTTTTTATGTATCTGTGGTCATTTGTGTGTTTTGCTTATTGTAGTATGTCTGCCTATTCTCTTGTCCCTATGTATGTCTTTCCAGTTTATGTATTCACCTAGTTGTGCTTGTGGGGGGTTGAGCTCTGCTCTTTTGGCCCGCCTCTCAACTATCAATCAATCAACTGTTACTAACAACTATTCTTTTAGGGGGGTCATGCACAAAAACCTAACACCTACCCTAACCAATGACTAAATATGCACAATATATAATATATATAATATATATAACATATAATAATATTAATTTATGTATGAGAAAATTCCTGTTTTGAATGAACAGCATGTTAAAATTGATAAATGCGTCTTTGGCGTCGACCGCTTGATGTAATTGACTTGAGTCGTGGACGGGTTCCTGTACTGTGTGTAGTACAGAACTGTACTGTACTGTGTACTGTAGTAAACGTGACAGGAACAGGAAAAGGCTTCATGATGAAATTAAATACTATAATGATGGGGAAGAAAAAGTCATGTACCCGATAACACAATAGAAGTGAAACTTATTGTGAATTATGAAATGGTCATGTTAGGCATATATAAATGAGTTTGGGTAAACATAAATGGGAGCTGCCTCATATGAGCCATCAGTTCATCGGTTATTTTCCTAACTAATGTTCTTATTGGTGAGTAAGGAACGCTTTGAGCTTGTGGTTGGCGAATGTCTCCGACATTATTACACTGAGAACACAAGTCTAATTAACAGTAAACTATTTCACTGCTGAATCACTGGTAAGGTTAGAGGCACTGTAAGTTCAATTAAGCCACTGGTAAGGTTAGATACAATGGTAGCTAACTGTTGAGTAACTGGTGAGATTAGATACACTGCTAGTTAACTGTTGAGCTAATAGTGAGATTAGAGGCTCTTTTAGTTCACCGATGAGCCACTGGTTAGATGTGGTGGGGGTGCAGGGTGAGGCTGTGGTGGAGTGTAGGGAGAGATTGTGGTGGGGTGTAGGATGATGTTGTGGTGGGAGGTAGGGTGACGTTGTGGAGAAGTGTAGGGTGAGGTTATGGAAGGGTGTAGAGTGAGGTTGTGGTGGAGTGTAGGGTGAGGTTGTGGTGGAGTGTAGGGTGAGGTTGTGGAAGGGTGTAGAGTGAGGTTGTGGAAGGGTGTAGAGTGAGGTTGTGGTGGAGTGTAGGCTGAGGTTGTGGTAGGGTGTAGAGTGAGGTGTGGTGGGGTGTAGGCTGAGGTTGAGGTAAGGTATAGGATGAGGTTTTGAATGGTGTTGGGTGAGGTTGTGGTGGAGTGAAGGGTGAGGTTGTGGTGAGGTGTAGAGTGAGGGTTGTGGTGGGATGTAGAGTGAGGTTGTGGAGGGGTGTAGGCTAAGGTTTTGTAGGGGTGTCGGGTGAGGTTGTTGTGGGTTGTAGGGTGAGGTTGTTGTTGGGTGTAGGGTGAGGTTGAGGAGGGGTGTAGGTGAGGATGTGGAGGGGTGTAGGGTGAGGTTGAGGAGGGGTGTTGGTGAGGATGTGGAGGGGTGTAGGGTGAGGTTGAGGTGGGGTGTACAGTAAGGTCGTGGTGGGGTGTAGAGTGATTTTTTTTACCACTGGTCAACAACCACCGGTCCACTGCCTTACTACCACCACCACCACTAACCAGCAGCATTTTGGTCAGAACGCCTTTAGTAAAGATGTGCACAGAATAAAACAAGGGAGTAGATTACCAGCAGAGCTTTCAGTGCCAACTATGCTCAGCAGCCAAACAAAGTAAATGTGGCACCTTGTCAAATAATGCCAAGAGAATTGTTCCCTGAGACCACTCGGTGTACTGGTTCTGCAAAAAGGATAATATTACTGTCTTGAAGATGATCGCAATTCTGGATAAAACTCCAGCAGAGGACAGAGAATCACTTCTAACAGCCTGCACGAAAATCTCCAATGTTTTCAAACAAATTGTCAAGGACACCCAGGCAGAACCAGAACTGGAGCTACATCTCAGCGCGCCGGGATCTGGATTGGCGTCGGGGCCGGATGCGACGTTGGCGTCAGGGCCGGATACGACGTTGGCGTCGGGGCCGGATGCGATGTTGGTACCGGAGCCGGATGCTATACTGGCGCATGGGCCGGATGCTATGCTGGCCCCGGAAGCGAAGTTGGGGTCGGGCGCGATATTGGCGCCAAGGTTTTTGAAACAAAACAAGAACCCAAAATCTGCCGATATTATAAATGGGACATCTGTGAACATGGGGTGTCGGGGAGAACAGATGGACTATAAATAAATAAATAATAAATATGTTTATTCAGGTAAGGTATATACATACAAGTGATGTTACATTAATGGATCGAATTATATATAGAGCTAGTACATACAATGCCTAAAGCCACTATGTATATATGATCTATGTATATATGGTCATATGACTATGTGACTATATGACTGAGATATATGACTATCAATATATGATCATCCCATAAACTGCAGGACCCTTCTTAGTACAGGTAAATGTACCAAAAGCTGTGATCTCTTTCACCCAGAACTGTGCAAGAACTCTTTAAATAAGAATGAATGTCTTAACACACAATGTCCAACTTTTCATATAAAACGTACCAAGTAAATAAGACCGACAAACCACCTCGATGATAGCAGCCACAACACTATTTACCAGGATGATTTTTTAACAAGAGGAGGAGGAGGAAGTTATCTTGAGATGATTTCGGGGCTTTTAGTGTCCCCGCGGCCCGGTCCTCGACCAGGCCTCCACTCCCAGGAAGCAGCCCGTGACTGCTGACTAACTCCCTTGTACCTATTTACTGCTAGGTAGCAAGGGCATCAGGGTGAAAGAAACTCTTTCACACTGATGCTCATCGTTTGGGCAGAGGTCAAACGTTTGGGGACTTCAAACGATGTTTGAAGTCCACAAACATCATCCTGCTTGGGGACTTCAACCTACGGCACCTGAGATGTAAGACCCAAGCTAATGCAGTTGTATCAGAGAGAATTCTGGGAAGTAGCCTAAATGAACAGTCACATTAAATGACTAGCTATGAATGTGCGACAGGTTTGCCTTAAACCAGCAAATAGTACAACTAGGAAGGAGAACATGCTGGACCTCATTTTCACAAAGAATGATGAATTGATCAGGAACATAATAATTACAAATACCTGTTACTCAGAGCACAACTTAATTGAAGTTCTGAAAAGCATGGGGAATAGACTTTCAAAACCAGTCCCGATTGCAACCCGTTCTCGCACTTGCTTCTAGTCAATATTGGCTTATTTAATAAGTGCATATGTGACATACTAATTGATTGTGAATATTTTAGTTTACCTTTAAAAGCTTCATAGAAAACACCGACCTCACCTAACCTTCTTAGTATGTTAAGATAAGCATCTAATGGCTTCTTATTTACAATCATTACTTAACCTATCAACGGGATAGGTTAAGTAATAATTGTAATTAAGAAGCAATAAGATGCTTATCTTAACATACTAAGAAGGTTAGGTGAGGTCGGTGTTTTCTATGAAGCTTTTAAAGGTAAACTAAAATATTCACAATCAATTAGTATGTCACATATGCACTTATTAAATAAGCCAATATTGACTAAGCAAGTGCGAGAACGGGTTGCGATTCCCGGTGGAGGAGATTTCAGCAATTTCATCTTCAATAATAAATAGATAAACTGGGAGCAAATAAACCAAGACTTCACAGAAATAAGCTTGGAAGAACAACTAGAAAATGCAAACCTGAACCAGTGCCTGAAGAAAATAAGCTCGCTAACACTAGAAATATGTTCAAACCACATCCCCCTAAGATAAAAAGAGAAAGATATGCAGATTGGAACGGGAACGTCGTTCCCTCTACAGGTGAAGAAAACGAGTCGTGGAACAACTTGAGAGTCGCACCCTATCTCAAGAACGACGAAGAAGGTTAGGTAGAGAAATAGAAACAATTGAACTCAAGCTACAAGAATCATACAAAACCCAGGAGAGGCTAAGAGAGCAAAAGGCCATAAGTGAAATAGAGAGAAATCCGAAATATATTTTCTCCTATCCAAAATCAAGATAAAAAACCACATCTAGTATCGGGCCCCTGCGAAAGGGAGATGGAACTTTCATTCATGACAACAAAGAAATGAGCGAAATACTGAGGAATCAGTACGACTCTGTTTTCAGCGAGCCACTAAACACACTAAAGACTGATAACCCAAATTAATTTTTCATGGACATGATACCAACATCAAATCATATGTCAGATGTCACCCTATCCCCACCGGATTTTGAAGAAACCATAGACAGTATGCCTATGCATTCTTCACCAGGCCCTGATTCTTGAACTCTATATTCATCAAGAACTTTACAAAAACACTATTGCAGGTCCTTTAATTCTTTGGTGACAAAGCCTAGTTACTGGCGTTATCCCTGACATACTAAAAACAGCAGATAGCACCACTCCATAAAGGAGGAAATAAGGCAGAGGCAAAAAATTACATACCGGGAGTACTAACATCACACATCATGAAAGTCTTTAAGAGAGAGCTAAGAAGTAAAATCACAATGTGGGGGTTTTCTTTTTTGCTTTCACGACTGCAATGCGTACGTCGCCAATGTACATGTGGCAGACGCTTTACGAAACTGTCGGTATTAGCAGAATAGAAAATACGAGAGCAACCGTACAGGGCCTGGGAGCAAGGTCGAGTTAGAGTCCTTGAGGGTCTCTTCTCAGACTAGCCTCACCTGGTCCTGCTCCACGTTGATCGTTGGAATCTCCTCAATGATGTAACACTTTAAGGGACTCCCAGGGTCCTCATCACATTTATAGTTTAGTGAATATAGGCAACTCGGTGTTGAAGACACTTAGAGCTGAAGGCTGGAGTAATATTGGCGGTATTCAGAAGTGGTTCAATGGAAGCACCGCATAAAGCTTAATAGTAGTTTATTGACTAACTTAACCACTAACACAAAGGGTGCTTGATTTACTTTAGATTGGCGTAAGCAGAGCTATGGTTGCATTAGCGAGACTCTTGACGTCTGGCTAATCGACTCGTATCCACTCGTGGAGAAACACCTAACTTAACACAGTTGACAGCCAATCACTGACACGGCAACCTAACTGCCGGTATGCAAAGGGATCACAAGAGTTCCAACCGGATACTCGGTAATGATGATATGCAATAAATCACAAAGGCACTGTCAATGGGACAGGCAATAACATGCACAATAATATTATCACACAATACTAAATGTATGGTGTATGTGAAACTCACATTCACAGACGAGTGAAATGCCGTGATACCACACAGATAACCACGCATACACCGTCGATTCACCTGTAACCTACGACAGGTATAAGAAGGTGAGAACTGTGGTTGATACCTCAGATCAACACAGACACAATAAAACAATGACAAGATCTTGTACTTACAGATAAGGTACCTTTCCTTACTCACTCAGGCACATTTATACAAGCACTCGTAGGTGGCCTGATAGCTGGCTTCCTCGTTCTTAAGTGAGACCATTGACGACAGGTTTTCCCACAAACCGTACTTGGCACGGGGCAGGAGGGCGTGCTGTATGGTTAACAGACAGACACATGCACACACACTGGCACTGGCGGTGAGTAAGGGTGGTGACATCACGTGGTACAGTGAGGGCGGCGGCGGCTGTGGTACCATGCACTACACTGTACACTGTGGTACAGGTACGCTGTGGTAAAGTCACACAAAGATTACTTAGGCGGCGGCACTGCCTTAGTTCACTCTAAGTCAATCACAACGATCTTTGTCACCAGGGTTTCCTGATACCAGTCTGTTTTGCTCTGGAGATTTGTCACTTTAGGCTTCTGAACAATATACTCACACTCGTGATTCTGGGCGAGTGTTGGGGTATATCGAAAAGACGCTGAGTTAACTTGACGGTGAGGAATAGACAGTGTTCAGTCTATTGTTTGGATAGACAGAACAGAACACGTCCTCTTTGCAAGAGATCCCTAACGAGAATGGTTTTTCCTGAGGCTCAGAGCATCTTGTGGGGCACACACAAAAAGAGTTATAATTTGACCAATAGCATTGCAGCAAATGAGCGGGAACCAATCATATTGAACGTTTGATGATCAGTAGGAGAGGTGACGTTATGAACACGTCACGAACACGTCATAATTTTTATTCACCATCGCGCCGGTTGACTCCAGAGGTCAGACGGTCGCTGGCGTCTACCCTCTGTCTCTCACGCGGGCACCAGCCAAAGTACTCACTGACCCTTGGTGGCAAGTATGCTTAACTCCCTGTATCTACTTCCTGCCTGGACATATGGCGGCCTCCGTATTATGAAAGTGTTCCTGGTTAAGTGGGCATTCTGGAGATACCCAACATGCCAGGTCACTATCCAGGATTAAGAGAGATAGGGCTTGTGCACGAAAGATCGGTGCACTGCAATGAGCCATTCACGTCAGCTGTGGGAGTATCTTAGGAGACATACTCCCACACACAAAATACATGGAATCACAGCATCTCCATAACCCCAGACAACATGGTTTCAGAACAGGGCACTTTTGCCTATCACAGTCGCCGGACCACTATGACAAGGCACTAGATGCCATGCAAGACAAACAAAACGCTGATGTAATTTACACAGATTTCGCCAAAGCCTTTGACAAATGTGACCATGGTCTTATTGCACATAAAATGCATTCAAAAGGAATTACCGGAAAATAGGCAGATGGATCTACAATTTCCTGACTAATAGAACCCAATGTGTAATAGTCAACAAAATTAAATCTGGTCCATCGACCGTGAAGAGCTCAGTCCCCCAGGGTACTGTGCTTGCTCCAGTACTTTTTCTCATCCTCGTATCGGACATAGACAAGGACACAACCTATAGTACTGTATCATCCTTTGCAGATGGCACTAGGATTTTTAAGAGAGTAGACAACATAGAGGACACGGCAAACCTCCAATCAGACGAAAATCAGGTCTTTCTATGGGCGACATAAAATAATATGGTGTTTAACGAAGAAAAGTTCCAGCTCATGCGCTACAGAAAAAAATAAAATATAAAAATGGAAACCACGTACAAAACGCAGTCAAATCATAACATAGAACGGAAAGGCAATGTAAAGGATTTGGGTGTAATCATGTCGGAAGACCTTACATTTAAAGAACACAATAAAGTAGCCGTCACAACTGCAAGAAAAAAGACAGGTTGGATAACAAGAACCTTTCACACTAGAGATGCTATACCGATGGTGATACTTTTTAAGACGCTTGTGCTCTCTAGAGTGGAGTACTGCTGCACAATGACAGCCCTTTTCAAAGTTGGAGAAATTGCTGACCTGGAGAGCGTGCAGAGATCCCTTACTGTTAGAATCCACTCAGTAAAACATCTAAACTATTGGGACCGACTAAAGAGCCTAAACCTGCATTCTCTTGAGCGCAGAAGGAAAAGATACATAATAATTTACACGTGGGAAAATAGTAGAGGAGGCTGGTCCCAAACCTGCACACAGAAATAACATCACATGAGACCAGAAGTCATGGCAGGATGTGCAGAATACCCCCGTTGAAAATCAGAGATGCAACAGGAACTCTAAGAGAGAACTCTATCAACATCAGAGGTTCGAGACTGCTCAACATGCTTCCACTGCACATAAGGGGCATAACTGGCCGACCCCTCACAGTGTTCACTTGAGTGAACTGGATAAACACCTCCAAAGGATACCTAATCAACCAGGCTGTGACTCATACGTCAGGCTGCTCGCAGCCGCGTCCAACAGCCTGGTTGACCTGTCCAGCAACGAGGAGGCCTGGTCGACGACCGGGCCGCTGTGTCGCTAAGCCACGAAATCACTTTAAGGTAACCTCAAGGTAAGGTAGGAGGTTGTGGTGGGATGTTGGGTGATGTGGTGGGGTGTAGGAGCTGTGAGAGGGTGTAGGGGCTGTGAGAGGGTGTAGGGGCTGTGAGAGGGTGTAGGGCTGTGAGAGGGTGTAGGCTGTGAGAGGGTGTAGGGGCTGTGAGAGGGTGTAGGAGCTGTGAGAGGGTGTAGGAGCTGTGAGAGGGTGTAGGAGCTGTGAGATGGTGTAGGAGCTGTGAGAGGGTGTAGGGGCTGAGAGAGGTGTAGGAGCTGTGAGAGGGTGTAGGGGCTGTGAGAGGGTGTAGGAGCTGTGAGAGGGTGTAGGGGCTGTGAGAGGGTGTAGGAGCTGTGAGAGGGTGTAGGAGTTATGAGAGGGTGTAGGAGCTGTGAGAGGTGTAGGGGCTGGACAGGGTGTAGGGGCTGTGAGAGGGTGTAGGGGCTGTGAGAGGGTGTAGGAGCTGTGACAGGGTGTAGGGGCTGTGAGAGGGTGTAGGAGCTGTGAGAGGGTGTAGGAGCTGTGACAGGGTGTAGGGGCTGTGAGAGGGTGTAGGAGCTGTGAGAGAGTGTAGGGGCTGTGAGAGGGTGTAGGAGCTGTGACAGGGTGTAGGAGCTGTGAGAGGGTGTAGGGGCTGTGAGAGGGTGTAGGAGCTGTGAGAGAGTGTAGGGGCTGTGAAGGGTGTAGGGGCTGTGAGAGGGTGTAGGGGCTGTGAGAGGGTGTAGGGGCTGTGAGAGGGTGTAGGAGCTGTGAGAGGGTGTAGGAGCTGTGAGAGGGTGTAGGAGCTGTGAGAGGGTGTAGGAGCTGTGAGAGGGTGTAGGGCTGTGAGAGGTGTAGGAGCTGTGAGAGGGTGTAGGGGCTGTGAGAGGGTGTAGGAGCTGTGAGAAGGTGTAGGAGCTGTGAGGGTGTAGGGGCTGTGAGAGGATGTAGGAGCTGTGAGAGGGTGTAGGGGCTGTGAGAGGGTGTAGGGTTGTGAGAGGGTGTACTAGCTGTGAGAGGGTGTAGGGGCTGTGAGAGGGTGTAGGAGCTGTGAGAGGGTGTAGGAGCTGTGAGAGGGTGTAGGGGCTGTGAGAGGGTGTAGGGGCTGTGAGAGGGTGTAGGAGCTGTGAGAGGGTGTAGGAGCTGTGAGAGGGTGTAGGGGCTGTGAGAGGGTGTAGGAGCTGTGAGAGGGTGTAGGAGCTGTGAGAGGGTGTAGGAGCTGTGAGAGGGTGTAGGAGCTGTGAGAGGGTTCAGTGGTGGGTGGGAGGGGGCGGGAGTTGCTTCATGCCCAACTGAACGAGCAGATTTCAGGCAGCAAATTTTTCATTCCCTTGAATCTCGCCTCTTGGGTAAGGATGTCAAGAAGCGAATATTGGCTGTGTTGTGAGTGCCGTAGCACCCTCTTAGCCCCTTCAAATATTTGACAGGGAGCCTTGCCAGCTGAGAGATCAAATAAGGTTTAAGTTGATGCTATTGATTATTGAACCCAGCGTTGCGGAAATGGCCGGAGATATGCTCAGGATATATAACATATATCCAATATATAACATACCCCGAGCCCAGCCTCATAAAATCCAGGTACTTAGAGCAACCATGAAATCGTAATTCAAAATATGCTGTTATGTACCACCAAAGAATAAGACTTTGCTGCTGCTGAATTTGGACAAACTCGAGAAGTTTATATATATATTTATGTTGCAAATAAGGCATAACTCCTACCCATCCTAGGACTAATATACGCTTCCTGAATTTGTTACAAATTGGTGCTATACTAGGCCAAAGAATATCGAAGTTTGGGTTTAATATATATTTTATAGGGCTCTTTAAAGTGAATAGTTCCAAATTCTACTTTGTATTTGTCCATTACGTCCATACATGTACGATTTTCCACATAGTTACTGCAAGTATTATCTAATCAGGAGCATTGGCTGATATATATATATATATATATATATATATATATATATATATATATATATATATATATATATATATGTATATATATATATATATATATATATATATATATATATATATATATATATATATATATATATATATATATATATATATATACATAATTAACATTAAGGTCTTCTATGAGAACTCATAAAATTCCCCAGTATATGCCCAGCTAGCGATGTTTCTAAATGCCATCACATATACTCAAGTATATACAAGTATATACAAGCATATACGAGCATATACAAGCACTATACACACACAACAAGTATACTTCAACATTTAACAAACTAATCCTACACTATTCCCCATTTACCTGTTGACAGAACAGAAAGCGGAATATCAAGTGGGCTCCAAATCCCGTGAAATATTAGACAGAGGTCCGAGCCGCCTGTCTCCATTTACTGTCAAAGTTTTACTGGAATTTAATTAAACTCTTTACGCTCAAGCGTCGCGATTTATTGGAATAACTAGGCGTTTAGTGGTCATGATTTTAAACGTTATATTTCCAATTGGACGGTAATACGATTATTAGTCTACATGTAACGTACGCTGTACTTGTAATCACCTACTTATACTCAACAACAGTTGCTGGTGGTGGTTTGGTCAGCTCTTAAACTCCGTCGTTCGACAACTGTAATTTGTGCAGTAAATCACGCGTTTGCTTATGATATTTACATTTAAAATAGTATTGATGAATTAGGGACAGCAATTTCCTCGTTTAATCCATTCCTCTTCATTGTTTCCCTTTACTATAGAGAAGCGCCCTCTTATATTTCTGTAATTATCGAATGCTTCCAGTTTTCATTCTTGAGTGTGATCTTGAGATGATTTCGGGGCTTAGCGTCCCCGCGGCCCGGTCATTGACCATGACTTCTTTTGTTACACTCCCGCAGGAAGCAACCCGTAGCAGCTGTCTAACTCCCAGGTACCTATTTACTGCTAGGTGAACAGGGGCATCAGCGTGAAAAGAAACTCTGCCCATTTGTTTCCGCCTCCACCGGGGATCGAACCCGGAACCTCAGGAGTATGAAACCGAAGCGCTGTCCACTCAGCTGTCAGGCCCTACTGTTATCCCCTCGTTCTTCTGTTCCTGGCTTTGTACAGTGTTTCCCTTTAGTTCAATTTTAACACCTGTACGTCGTTGTCATGTCTTCCCAATTCCTCCTTTCCTCCAGCGTGGCGAGGGCCAGTTCCCCTTAGGTCGGGGTTCCATACCGGTGTTGTGTACTCAAGTGTGGCTAGCTTCTCCGGGCACAGTCCTGAAGGCTGTGTGGAGCTGGCTTCCCTGCAGGCTCTGCTCTCATGCAGGTCTTCTCCGTCCTGCTTTTGTATTGACAGCCCAGCTCTTCCGTCCTCACACCATCTCTGGAGACCTGTTAGTTCAATGGAAGTAGACATTCATTATCACACTGGAGGTAAACACCCACTATCACACTGGAGGTAAACACCCACTATCACACTGGAGGTAGACATTCACTATCACACTGGAAGTAAACACCCACTATCACACTGGAGGTAACATCCACTATCACACGGAGGTAAACACCCACTATCACACTGGAGGTAGACATTCACTATCACACTGGAGGTAAACACCACTATCACACTGGAGGTAAACATCCACTATCACACTGGAGGTAACACCCACTATCACACTGGAGGTAAACATCCACTATCACACTGGAGGTAAACACCCACTATCACACTGGAGGTAGACATTCACTATCACACTGGAGGTAACACCCACTATCACACTGGAGGTAACATCCACTATCACACTGGAGGTAAACCCCACTATCACACTGGAGGTAAACATCCACTATCACACTGGAGGTAAACACCCACTATCACACTGGAGGTAAACATCCACTATCACACTGGAGGTAACACCCACTATCACACTGGAGGTAAACACCCACTATCACACTGGAGGTAAACATCCACTATCACACTGGAGGTAGACATTCACTATCACACTGGAGGTAGACATCACTATCACACTGGAGGTAACACCCACTATCACACTGGAGGTAAACACCCACTATCACACTGGAGGTAAACATCCACTATCACACTGGAGGTAGACATTCACTATCACACTGGAGTTAGACATTAACTATCACACGGAGTTAGACATTAACTATCACACAGGAGGCAGACACCCAGTAATGTCTCACCTCCTGTGGTGAACAAAGATGACTGTTGATATAACTATTTTACATCAGCTATCCCTTCTCAGCCTCCAAGCCTACCATCTAACCTTAAAATAACCAAATTTATTTTCCTTATCCCTTATGAGCTAAAAAATCTTCCATCAGTTTGAATTTACCTATTTAATGGCCTATTATCTATGTTAATTCGTCTGTGAATTCATTTTTCATTTTTCATGGTATGGCTCTAACAAAATTCTTAAAGATCTTAATAGAATGTTAGTTTTCCTGCCTCATCTCTCTTTTCCTTTTACTAAAGCTTTTATTACAACTAAGAACGAAAGACCAATTCAGGATGATTACTGAACCAATAGGAATTTCATGCTGACTGCTCCCAAGCTTCATATTGCTCTGTTTGCAGACCAGTTAGTGTTGTTGAGTGGTGTTGTTCTCATCTCCGCATTTCCTCACTGACGGAAATTCCTTTCTCCTACATTTAGCAGCTTCACCAGCCGTGTTTCTTCTCCACATTTCGTATCTACTGTCTCCAAGTTAAATTGTTCATGATTGTTAATTCACATTAGAAGCAACTTCGCTTTCAATTTTAAGGGTTTCGTAGTACAGTTGGCTTCGTTCTCGACCTTCAATCGATAATCCCAAAACTAATCATTATTACACACACACCCACACACACAACACACACACACACACACACACACACACACACACACACACACACACACACACACACACACCACCACAATGCTCTGTCTTGTGTCAAAGTTTTGTTACCTCATTCAAAACTGTTGTAACATATCACCTCACCCCAATGCGAGTATATAAGACGAAAGCTGTTTAAATGATAGCATAGTAAAACTCTGTTTAGTGGTGCAGGGTATAGTTGTGTGTGGTAAACTAAAAGTCTTTGAAAATGTAATAGTTATACGAAACGCGTTCAAGTGTCGCGTCAGACTAGAATAAAAATGAAATTTCGGAGAATTGATTTTTCAATTACCATCTGACAGAGTAAAAGAAACATAAGAAATATTGAGGAAAATCGTGTTAGAATTATTAATCTTACTTTTCGGTCATATTTAATAACATATAAAAAACAAAAAACTTCCAAAAAAATATATAAACATATATATATATAATATATACTATATATATATATATACTATATACTATAGATATATATTATTATATTATATATATATAGATAGATATCTCTTTATTTTTTTTTTTTTTTTTTTTTTTTTTTTTTTTTTTTTTTTCAAAACTAGAAAGGGGGTACCACCTCTCTGGTGCAAGTTGTAGGGCCCCATAGCCCTCGGAGAACAATCAAGTAGTACTCAATGAGAAAGACCTTGTGGATCCTCTACTGAACACTTTGATCTTTTCTTCTCCTACCACCACCGTTATTTCCTTTTGGTATGTGTTGTATTTTATCTAACTTATATTTGAAAATGTCATTACACAAAAAATAGTTACATTTGATTACATCTAGGGTACAAAGGCTGCTTGTCCACAAGAGGTTGAAAAGCATTCCTCCAGCCTCCCAGATGCGGAGGCAGGGAACCATGGATGCAGTGAGCATTTCCTCTTGTGGATTCGCCAACTGAGGCGCTGCAAAAAGAAAACTGGCCGGTCCTAGGCGTCTCTTAGTTGTTTTGAGTTAGCTTAGACCCCAACTCCTTACAAAACTATGCGCACTTTTACCCAGGCCACCCAAGTGTCTCTGAGGACATGGGGGACAAAATTTGTAGTGGCCTGCCTCCAGCTTCTTATGTACTGACTTGGCCGCTTCCGGTGATTGGCAGCTCCTCCTTGCTTGTAGTAGCAACTGAAGTCAATCAATAGGTATTGGCTAAAGTTGACAGGACCGCAAGTGAGTCCCACACCAATGTCTACCATATTTCCAGGGGTTCACCGTGATTCCATCTGGGCGGAACCGAACAGGCTCATTAGAGTTGTTGGACCATAGGTACCGGGGCTTCTCTCTCTTGCTGGAACAGCCGGCTGTGGTAGAGCTTCTCTTAATAAATGTCATTGACCTCGCAGTGTCTGTGCATGCCATCCTCCTGTCCTTAGCAGAGAAGGCCATGCCGTCCGTACGCTCGTGGCCCTCTGCCTGCCGCAAAAACACCTGTATTCGGTGATGGAATGGGGCAGCGAAGACGCGAGGGCCACGGACAATTCGGGGCCTGCGGTGTGAGACGAGTGCCGGTTGTCTCCGACATGGGATTGCTAATAGCGAAATCACCTGACATGGGGGGAGCTGCTACTGCCACAAAGGGGACCTAACTGCTCTATGTCGGGGGGCAGTGTCATGTGGTGTTGCTCGCAGCTTCCTAAGCAAAGTCCAGTCTCGCAAGTCTTGGTCGAGCCAATTGAGGCGATTCCATCTGAATTGGCTATATGGGACTTCAGAAGGCAGTGGTTAAGGGGTGTTGTCCTGCGCGAGAGAACCCCATTTGGTTGTGCAGTCTGTAAGCTGGGATCATGTACCCCTGCCTTGTGAACTAGGTGCTCAGACGTAAGATTTCCTTCACACAGATTGTCAGACCCCACTGAAGAGGACAGGAACGCTGGTACAGCGATTTGGTTCGCTGATTGCGCACGCCAAGGCCCCCGAGTCTGACAGGAATGGGAGGCATGTTTCCACATGAAGTTCGCTGAGAGAAAGATTAGGGCTTTTTCTATGTTGATTTCAGCAAGACTGTCGTACTCTTTTAATTTAATATTGTTGAAAGATGGCGAACATCTTAGAAGTAGGTCAGCCTGGGGAGGGTCAAGTCATCGGGATGAGGTAAAGTGCACATGAGCATCGATGTCTTCAATCCTCTTGTTATTCTCTTCAGGTCAGTGATTTCTTACCAAGGATCCCTCGTCGATGGCATTCCTTCCAAGAGGACACTAGAGGTGGATTCTGTCCTCCGGTTGCGTTGTATGAATGTCAGGCC
>WNGS01143756.1:63502-79375 GCA_020271785.1 Procambarus virginalis
ACCTCGAGTGCTTTAAAGCTTGCTACATCTCCATCAATGTCCTGGCGCTTTCTGCTGATACTTCCCTTCCATCAGTGTACATAATTGCTGCCCTTTTTTGCCTTATAGAATTATCTGAATCTGATCATCGTATCATGGTATGTGTCTCTAAGAACACGTTTACAGCTGCTTACTCTACACTTGGAAGCTTGAAGCAAGTCACCTGTTTGACACTTAATCCGATCCCTGACTGACCAGACAAATTGACAGGTTAACCTAGTTGCCTGTGCTGGTACTCCCTTCACCTGACCGATCTCCCATGACCTCAAGCCCGGCCAGCTGACCTCTGGTTGGCCAGGCAGCTTGACACCACTTGCTGGACGTGTGTCAGCCGGCAAGTGTATCTACACATACCCCCAGTACACAGGAAGACTTTACCCAGGAGGGCTGTACCCCACAACTACGATTTTTAGGACGCTTAGCGACCCAGCCCCCCCCCCCCGCCCCGGATAAACCCCTGCCTACACTTACACTAGTTGTGATTAAATACCGGACATCATAATATGGAATTAATGGAAACTGAAGGAAATTGTTACGTACCTTAAAAATTGGTGGATTTGTGTCCCGCGATGACCTGTACAATTTTTATGATACAATTTTTTTACACCTTTTTAGGGTCCTCATATACCACATGAATAATCATATTTTAATCCACATATATAAGCAGCGCCGGTAAATGTGACGCTTGAGCATCGAGATGTTACTTACCTTTGCCTGAAGAACGAAGTCGCTGGAGCCCCTCGTCTAGCAAGGCGAGGCAGGACCAGTGATTGAACACAACACTGCTAGTAACACACACACCACAGACCGAGCAAGACGACCTAATATTTCAACACAAAATAATAAACACTGCACTAAAGATAAGAGCGACCGACACGTACGTTTTTCGGAACAGCAGTTAAGGTCTGCCTTCCTCTAATATTTTCTGTAGAACACTAAACTATCCCGAGTCGACACTTCGTCGGGGACAGCGGTAGCGGCTTATCTACCCTGGTGTTTCTTCCACATAATGTATACCACAGTAAACTTTTAGGAAATTGCTAGACAACAATCGCATAGTTAAGTTCCTGCAGCCTTTAAAGAATTATAATTGTATTGTATATAACCAGGAATTAACATTACAACAGACAGTTAAATCACTTCGACTAAATACTTGTTTTTAGTATCCATCAGAAGTGGTGATATTTTTTCAGACAAGCTTTTCTTATTTCCGTCACTCCACTCCACTCCACCAACCCGTCCTCGACTCAAGTCCATTACATTCAGCGGTCGACCCCACAGACGCATTCATAAATTTTAACATGCTGTTCATTCAAAACGGGAATTTTCTCAAGTATAAATTAATATTATAATATATTAGCATATTGTGTATATATAGGCAAAGGATAGGATAGGTCAGGTGTTTAGGTTCTGTTGGCGATTATTTGCATTTGTAGTACGTGGGTGAAGCATTTATAGCGTTGTGATTCGAACAAAATTCGTCAGTGAAGCACTTGTTCCGGATATGTTCGAACGTCAGCAGTTGTGAGTCGTGTGTAACCACTTTTCATTCATAAACAGGGGGTTTGGCGGGTGCATGGAATCACTTTTGGATCTTTGTTTGGAGGACGGGCTGACTCCACATCCATTATAACTCTATACTCTAACTACCCGTCCTCAGGCCAGCCCGTCCTCCAAACAAAGATCCAAAAGTGATTCCATGCACCGCCAAACCCCCTGTTTATGAATGAAAAGCGATTTACACACGACTCACAACTGCTGACGTTCGAACATATCCGGAACAAGTGCTTCACTGACGAATTTTGTTCGAACCACAACGCTGTAATGCTTCACCCACGTACTACAAATACAAATAATCGCCAGCAGAACCTAAACACCTGACCTAACCTAACCTATGCCTATTTATACACAATATGCTAATATATTATAATATTAATTTATACCTGAGAAAATTCCCGTTTTGAATGAACAGCATGTTAAAATTTATGAATGCGTCTGTGGGGTTGACCGCTGAATGTAATGGACTTGAGTCGAGGACGGGTTGCTCAGGCTGAGTTGGTTTAAGAGGCGGCCCTCCCCCAGAAACACAGCTATTAACACTTACGTACAGTGTACACAAAATTGACGTGTTCTTCAATATAAATAATATATATATTTATATTAGAGCTTACGGTATAGTTACGTTGTGGTTTAGGTTCTATGGAAAATTATATACTTGAAGCATTTACAGGTGCGATTCGAACACAGGACGTTAGCAAAGCGCTGTTCGAGAAATGTTCGAACTTCATCTCTTGTGAGTCGGGTGTAAATCCTTAAGTTCATAAACGTAGGTTTGTTGGCTAGATTAATGAATATTTGGCCTTTACCTGGTTACCTGGTTGATGGGGTTCTTGGAGTTCTTCTACTCCCCAAGCCCGGCCCGAGCCAGGCTTGACTTGTGAGAGTTTGGTCTACTAGGCTGTTGCTTGGAGCGGCCCGCAGGCCCACATACCCACCACAGCCCGGCTGGTCCGGAACTCCTTGGAGGAATAAATCTAGTTTCCTCTGAAGATGTCCACGGTTGTTCCGGCAATATTTCTTATGCTTGCTGGGAGGACGTTGAACAACCGCGGACCTCTGATGTTTATACAGTGTTTCTCTGATTGTGCCTATGGCACAATCAGAGAACACTGATTGTGCCACAATCCACAATGGATTGTGCCTTTGTTTATGAGACCGGGCTGTGACTTGACCCGCAGAAGTAAAGGGTTCAGTTCTTCGTTTCAGAATGAGAGTAAACTCGTTCAAAAACTCATTCGAAGCGCAGCCCGTCCTCCAAACAAAGATCCAAAAGTGATTCCATGCACCCGCCAAACCCCCTGTTTATGAATGAAAAGCGGTTTACACACGACTCACAACTGCTGACGTTCGAACATATCCGGAACAGTGCTTCACAGACGAATTTTGTTCGAATCACAACGCTATAAATGCTTCACCCACGTACTACAAATACAAATAATCGTCAACAGAACCTAAACACCTGACTTAACCTATCCTATGCCTATATATACACAATATGCCAATATATTATAATATTATACTTGAGAAAATTCCCGTTTTGAATGAACAGCATGTTAAATTTATGAATACGTCTGTGGGGTCGACCGCTGAATGTAATGGACTTGAGTCGAGACGGGTTGTCGAAGCAAGATGATGTTTCATCACAGTTTTGCCTCAAAACCAGCCCGTCCTCGCATACAAAGATTCAAGCATGTTAATGCAGCCGCCAACCCCCCTGTTTATGAATGAAAAGCGGTTTACACACGACACACAACTGATAACGTCCGAACACTTCAGGAACAAGAGCTTCGCTGACGTCTTCTGTTCGAACCACAATTCTGATAAAAACAGCCCGTCCTCCAAACAAAGACCCAAAAGTGATTTCACCCCACAAGCCAACCCTCTTTTTATGAATGAAAATGGTTTACACACGACTCAACTAATTTCGTTCGAACACATCCGGAACAAATGCTTCACTGACGAATTTTGTTCGAATCACAATGCTGTAAATGCTTCACCCACATACTACTAATACAAATAATCGCCAACAGAACCTAAACACCTAACCTAACCTAACCAATGCCTAAATATATTATAATATTAATAATATTTGAGAAATTCCTGTTTTGAATGAACAACAAGTTAAGACTAATGAATGCGTCTGTGGGGTCGACCGCTTGTATAAATGGGTTGCTATAAATGTTTCACCAACGTAATTCAAATGCAAATAATCGCTAACAGAACTTAAACACCTAATGTAACCTAACCTACGCTTAAATATTCATAGAATTTTTTTTGTATAATAATATTAATTTATATATGAGAGCAAATCAATTTTTAATTCACAGTATGTATTAAAATTGATGAATGCGTCTGGGAAGGACGGCCGCTGCTTTAAACAGCCTAGTGTGAGGACGGGTTGTTTCCTTACCATCACTCATATTATATTTTCCAAGCCCACATTCTCTAAATATTTCACCCACGTAAATTAAACGGATATAATTCAGTCAGTCCTCATTAGCACGTCATCTTACGTACGTCCTCATAAGACATCTTCACAAGCACGTCCTCATAAAGACGTACTAATAAGCACGTCCTCATAAGCACTTCCTCTTAAAGACGTGTTTATAGGGCTTTCATACCTCATAAATCTTTTTGAGGACGAGTTTAAAGCACGGCCTCATAAAGACGTCTTCGTAAGCACGTCCTCATAAGCACGTCCTCATAAAGACGTCTTCGTAAGCACGTCCTCATAAGCACGTCCTCATAAAGACGTCTTCGTAAGCACGTCCTCATAAAGACGTCTTCGTAAGCACGTCCTCATAAAGACGTCTTCGTAAGCACGTCCTCATAAAGACGTCTTCGTAAGCACGTCCTCATAAAGACGTCTTCGTAAGAACGTCCTCATAAAGACGTCCTCATAAAGACGTCTTCGTAAGCACGTCCTCATAAAGACGTCTTCGTAAGCACGTCCTCATAAAGACGTCTTCATAAGCACGTCCTCATAAAGACGTCTTCATAAGCACGTCCTCATAAAGACGTCTTCATAAGCACGTCCTCATAAAGACGTTTTCATAAACATCCGCAGACTGTTCACCCAAGCTTCCACTGGCCCAAAAACACATTCGTTAATTTTAATGTACAATGTAAACAAATACGATTTTTTTACAGATATAAATGAACATATGTGTACATTAAATTTATGGCATAGGCCTATGATAGGTTAAATTAATTAGTATGGTTCCGTAGGCATATTATATGTATTTGCAGTACGAAGGTAGAGCATTTATCAGCTCATCGTGAAGTGACGCCCTACCGAGTTGTGACTGCCCCCTTACATGTAGTTAGTAAATTGGGTGCTTGGCCTCCAGAGGAGTGGACGTCCCGGCTGTTTGCTCCAGTCTTCTTCTTCTTGAGAATAGGTGCAGTTTGCATGAAGGGTTAACCCTTCCGATGACTGCACCAGGACAGATGTAAGGAGACGCGTTGACGGTTAGGAGGAGAAGAAAGTCAAAAGCGGTAGATGTGATGGGCCGTAGAGAGAGGAGGTGCGACAGAAACAGAGGCGGACGTTAGAGGGAGACACCCTGCACCCGGGGGCGGGGCATCATGTCACGGCGGCAGCGGATCCACGCACGGCGTAGCAGTGTGCGCAAGACGGGAACTAATACTTCTCCGGAAACTTGTGTATCAGAAAGCGCAAGCAGTACGCTTCCCAAATACACCCACAGGTCAGCGGGCAGCCGGCCACCAGGCAGCGCCCTCGGCTGAGACATCCTATCCGGCACCCTATACACAAACTCCTTCACCCGCGACACCCAAACAGTGGACGAGCACCTCGGGATCGGAAGCACCCGGGCATCCCAATAAGGGCCCAACTCCGGACCCTCACAGGGCACGACTCCAGCAGACGGTACCAGGCAACCCCAGACCGGAGCAAGGAAGGAGGGGATACAGCAGGGGATGCAGGCACGGCATCGACCCCACCACCGGGCACAGGAGCCGAGCCCCCCGGCGCACATCTTTCCGCAACATCACGACGAGGTCCCGATCATCAGGACAACCCCCCACTGCGGAGATCCAACAGCAGGCACGCAGGAGAGGGGCACAGGTAGCAACTTCGGAGCCCCGCACAGCACATTATCCACGGCGGGGGATGCCAGAGTATCATACTCCCCACACCTCCTCCCAAGGCACACCACGAAGGGGAGACCGAGCCCGCCGCGAACGATTCGAGACAGGCCGCACCGCACCACTCCCAGCAGGCCCGCCGCAGGCACGGCCACCATTTTCACATCCACACAGACCACACCCCACCGTCTGAAGAGTCCACAGAGGCCGCATCACCCACACTGTCCACATCATCCACGGAAACAGCCTCAGAACACCGACGTGCACGCTTCTGCAAAGGGATGGAAAGTGCAGAACTACAGTCGTCAACACACACAGACATGGCAGGCACCTCACCTTGCCGAAGCACCCCCTCCAAAACAGCAGAACCCGCGTCCCCGGGAGCCGGTATCACATCCACAGGCAGGGGCAGAACATGGACCTCCACCGGGACACCCTTCACTACACGCAGTTCAGGCGACGCCCCGACACCCACACACACCGGCTCAACAACCCAGGGGCCACAGCAGTCACCTGACGTGTCACACGGGCCGTAGAACTCGCCTCAACACGCGGGCAACAGACAGGCAATCAGGCGCCTCGGTACAGCACCCACTCCGTCCGAACGCAACAGGGGGGAAAATCCTCCGCACGAAGAACATCATCCTACCAGTCGCTCCCCGTCGCAGCCAGAGACCCTCGTGACCACACCGATAACAGGTGCGCGGTTGCCCCCGGTACAGAAGCGGAGCGTGTAACCCAACACGGACATCGACGACAGGACATTACACTTCAGCGACATCGTCAGGGTGTGGGAGCCGTCAAGCATACCAACACAAGTGCCGGCAACGACCTTGTTCTAACGAACACTTAACACTGTCCCAAACGTTCAAAACAGGAGGTTAAAAAGTCGTCCTGAAATTCGAAGGGGCACCATGCACCGCCACAGACGTCAAGGTAACACTAAGATTCACTACCTTATGGAGCCTGTAGTATCAGGAGAGGTAAACNGGTAAAAGTCGGAAAAAGAATACCTTTACGGGAAATGGGACAAGAGCGGATAGCCTCTCTAGCGGCAGCATCACACGCTCATTTAAAAGAAACACCAATATGGCTGGGAACCCAGCAAAACTCTACGGACTAAAATTTACAAGATATAAGAAAAAGGCAATGTTGAATCTCGACAACTACCGGATGAACAGGATTTAAGGACCCAAGAGCCATGAGGGCACTACGTGAGTCAACTACAATCGCAAAGGAGGAATGACAACGAGAAAGCAGGAGACGGAGAGCATAGAGAATAGCATAAAGTTCCGCTGTGAAGATGCTATTTTCCGAAGGGAGACGACACATGTAAGTGTAGTCAGGAAAACAACGGAGTAGCCCACACCGTCCACAGACTTAGACCCATCGGTGAAGACAGAAACGGAGCTGGAGTGTGAAGAAAAGAGCTCATGAAAAACGCGTTTCAGTTTAGTAATATGGGTCAAGAATGTATAAAACTTCGGAAGGGGGTTCCTCCATGGGGGCAAGGAAGGAACAATACGAGGAGAAATATGAGAAAGACGAATGGAAAAAAAAAGAGTCCTGTAAGCGAGATAGCTGGACAGAAAGAGGGAGGGGGTGAAGAGGAACAGGAACTACAAGAGGGGTAAAAAGTCAAAGCACGACAGAGGCGAGAGGAAGGATGTTGCAAGGACTACGCCAGATAGCGAAGACAGTAGCGATCACGGCGGTCCTGGAGAGATAGGAAGCCAATGTCAACATAGAAGCTGAGGGCGAGAGTCAAACGAAAGGCACCAGAGCTGAGGCACAACCCAGCAAGGTGCAAAGCATCAAGACGGCGAAGAGTAGAAGGAGAAGCGGACGAGTAAGCAGGGCAATCATAATTGAGTTTAGACAGGACGAGTGAGGAATATAAAGAGTGGAGCGTATGCCTATCTGCCCCCAAGAAGTATGGGACAAAAGCTTCCGAGTAAACGTCATAGCACAAGTCTTAGACTGAAAGAACCTGAAGCCATGATCGGTGGTCCAGGATGACACAGCAACAATCACAAGTTGAAGCCACTGTTGAAGGAGAGGCGAATCATCACCCCGACAGCAAAGGGTAAGATCGTCTACAGAGAGAGCGGAGAAGACGCCAGAAGGAAGGGAGGGAGGAAAGAAGACCATTGAGAGCAACAAGAAAAAGAGTAGTGCTCAGAACATTACCTTGGGGCACACCCTCATATTGCCTAAAGGGGGCAGAGAGAGTGGTGCCAAGCCTCACTGGAAAGGAACAAAGAGAGAAGAAACTCCGGAGGAAGAGAGGTAGATTCCCACGAAGGCGAAAAGAATGAAGTTGGGACAGAATATGATACTGCCAGATAGTGTCATAAGCCTTTTCCAGGTAAAAAAGGATGGCAACAACAGAGGTCTTTCCAGCAAAAGCAGTACGAATACAGACCTCCAAGTTCACCAGGACATCCGTTGTGCTGCGGCACTTTCGGAAACCAAATTGAGAAGGGGTGAGGTGGTGATAGTGCTCTAAGAACCACATCAGATGAACGTTAACCATACGTTCAAAGAGCTTGCAGACACAACTCGTGAGGGCAATAGGGCGGAAGTCCTTGGGGGATGAGACAAACCAAGAGACCCTGGTTTCCGAACAAAGAAGACAACAGCATCGAGCCAGTCCTCAGGGACTGACGATGACTCCCAGACCCGATTAAACAAACTCAGTAAATACTGAGATGTGCACGGAGGGAGATGGCAAAACATCTCATATTGAATGCCATCGGAGCCTGCCGCTGTAGAACCACAGAGGGCCAGGGCAGCCTGAAGCTCAAAGAGAGAGAAGGGATCGTTATAGGGAAGGCTGAGATGGGTACAGAAATCCAAAGGACGAGATTCAAGAAGAGTCTTACGAAGAATGAAGGATTGAGAGAGATGAGAACCAGAGCTAACAGACGAAACGTGGGAACCCAATTCGGTCGCGACCTACAACGGGTGCTCCACAAGAGTACCACCGAGGTAAAGGACCGGTGAGACATCGCGAACGAACTTACCCGCTATCTTGCGGATATGCGTCCTGATCAGCAGTTGAGGAGTTTCGGACGTGATGGTGGAGACTTAAGACATCCAACAGGCACGTTTAGCCGTACGGATGATCCTATGGGCCATCGCACTTGCCTTCCGAAACAAAAGAAAAGATTCAGTTGTCTGCCGGCGACGATGTCTCTTCCAGGCTGCACGCTTACAGCGAACAGCCCGAGCACAGTCCACATTCCACCAGGGAACGCACTTCCGCGTTCCCCGAGAGGAAGAGCGAGGAATAGAGTGGAGGGCAGCGACGAAGATGGTGTCATAAAAAAGGAGGGGTATGATGGAGAGGCAGAATGGAGAGGTCGGAGATAGTAGCACGGAGGGTAAAGAGGGGTCAGTTTATTGAACATAGGAATGAATGAAATCCAATCATAAGAAACAAAAGGGAGCAACAAAGAATGTGAACTAACATGTATCTTAGCGTTCACCCCTGTTGCCAAACCAGTATTTACCCAGGTCTTTTTCGTAAATCTAAATCTTATCCAATTTATACTCATTGTTTCGTGTTTTATCTCGTGTTAATACTTTTAATAGGTTAATAATATCCCCAATCTGTCATGTCCATTAACTCACACCTCAATCATGTCACCCCTTATTTCTTCGCCTTTTAGAGAATGTATTTTAAGCTTTGTCAATCTTTCTTCAAGGATTGCTTATCGAGCATGGGGGAAATAAAATGAAGCTCCACTATCACCCATTAGTAAGAAACAGACCCCTCCCAGACAAGGAGACTCCAACAGGGAAGTTAGCAGTATTCCAATTATATGTCGCTGCATGTCCTGTGCGCGTCTCACATTCGTTAAAAGAAACATGCCTCTAACACCTCACTGTAGCATATATTCAATCTAAATACTCATTCAGTTTGCCTATATATGATCTGCATTGAGTAGGAGCGGTTTCGCATGTGTGGTAAAAACTCCAGGCAGTATATCTTCTTTTAATTGACTTCAGTAAATTAAAGTTTATCTTATTTTTCTTAGTAGGTAAGAAATTGAGTGGACTGTATGTACTTGTTAAAACTGCCTGAAATTAATCTCACACAAATTGGGGGGGACAATTTGTAGCTTAAACCACTTTGTAAGGGCTCCTTCTTAAACTACAAATTGTTTACCTGAGTTTAATTATATTATTTTATCATACCACATATGGTGGTCTAATCTACTATTATTTCAACAATTATTACTAGTTATGAATATTACTACTACAATAACTAGAATGGCCTTATCTGAGCCTGTAGTAAGGGCCCACTAAGGCTGTGTCATGGTAGCATCTATGTGGGTGTGGCCCTGTGCCTCATGGTGCCAATGGCGGCTGTGGAGGCCTTCAAGGCTGGCAACAGCTAGGTACATGTGTAGTTCTACTGCTCAGCTACTTGCTGTTCCAAGTCACAATTTACCTGTTTGGGATGCAAGGAGTTAGTACATTTCCCTAAACATATCAATACAGGTATGACATGGTATGTGAGGGCTGTAAAAATGGGGTACACGTACATGGTGTTGGTGTTGTTCATATTTTGTAACCGTCTTAAATTTGATATTAAAAAGTGCACTAGAATAATAAACAAATACTTGGTAAGACGGATACTGGAGTGCTCTCATTTGTAGTAGTGATGTTGCTGTGGCAGTTTCTTAAGGCAGAGTAGGTCTATCCTGTGGCCATTATCACAACACACACGCGAGCTCCATTGTTATTGTTTTCGTGTGCGTGGCGTCTGTAAGAGACGCTCTCCCTCCCTTGTTCCAATATTGTGTTCTACTTCTAAGTTAAATTTACGTTAACAAGGGAATCAAGCTATATTTTGGTGTTAATAATTATATTCAGTCTTATTGAACACTTTTTATTCAATTTAGACATTAAACTGTTGTATGAACAGTGGTTTAATAATGTAAATACTGCGGCGACGTCGATGACGTCACGGAGTCTCCCATTCTCTAATTTAAGAGGATACTGTTAAGGGAAGACTATACTATTTGTGTATGAGT
This sequence comes from Procambarus virginalis, assembly GCA_020271785.1. Taxonomy (NCBI): domain Eukaryota; kingdom Metazoa; phylum Arthropoda; class Malacostraca; order Decapoda; family Cambaridae; genus Procambarus; species Procambarus virginalis. Next base: position 74,257 of record WNGS01143756.1, read on the forward strand.
GTGTCGGTTTCCCGACAGCATGTTTTGAAAAATAGTCCTTCTGCAGTTACCTTCATTTTGACGTCATCATCCCTAGTGCGGTTTGATCTACCAATGGGCGCATTGCTTTTAGCTAAATCCGCACATGCGGTTCCTAGAAGGGTTACACATTAGTGCAATCTCTAAATCTCTCTCAATACATCAACTGTACTCTGTGTCAACACAGGCGATGCTCTGATGTTTTCCTTGTATTTTCGCTCGTTGCTCATATTTTCTGTTATTTAATTCAGAAGCCCTTTCAAACCAACCTAACCTAACCTACCATTAAATAAAACAAACAAATACATTCTAAAGTAATGAGACCCGTTGTTGTTGTTTTAGCGACGTCACAAAAGCTGCCCCCCCCCCAGTATAGGGATAACGTATGGTCACCCATTAATAGACATGTGTCAAGGTCAACACCAACCTGACTGTTCAACTTGGAGTGACGTCACAAAGATGCGCAATGAGGCCCAAGCATCCTACTTATCTGTGTAGTCTATTTATGTTATTACTCAAAAAATGGCTAGACTATCCATCCCCTCACCTAACCTAACTCATAATCATGGGTTTAAGAATATATATTCTATACTTTATCTACAGCTGTAATCATTCAAATACCTGTATTCGTATGTTAGCCATCTACAGCTGAATTCATTGCGACCATTGCTGACGTGAGAGGCAATGACGAATTTATATGCTAACAAACTGTTAAATTGTTGCCTCATAATATAGTGGCAGTAATTGGCTACAAGATTTGTTTTTTCATCTGGTCTGTATTCACCTAGTTTGTACTCACCTAGTTGTACTCACCTAGTTGTGCTTGCGGGGGATGAGCTCTGCTCTTTCGGCAGCCTCTTAACTGTCAATCGATCAACTGTTACTAACTACTAACTATTTTTATCAAACACACACACACACACATTTACCCTAAATGAGTCGGATATAAGGGAAGTTAAGTTGGAAGCCCCCTTGGGAATGAGTGATCATAGTGTATTGAGCTTTGAGTACCTGGTTGAGCTAGGAATTATCACCCCCAAAAAAGAACTGGGAACCAAAGGGCTGGCGTACCGAAGGGGAAACTATGAGGAGATGAATAAATTCCTATGGGATATACATTGGGACACAGAACTCGGAACCAAGTCCGTACAAGACATGATGGACTATGTCACCCAAAAATGTCAGGAGGCTGTAAGCAGGTTTGTCCCAGCCCAACAGGAAAAAACAGAGAAGCAAAGGAAAAATCCGTGGTTTAATAGGGAATGTATGAAAGCAAAGGAGCTGAACAAAAGGGCATGGAGGAACTTCCGTAATAACAGAACACCAGAAAGTAGAGAGAGATACCAGGGAACCAGGAACGAGTATGTTAGTGTGAGAAGAGAAGTTGATAAAAGAACTGAAAATGATATAGCTAATAAAGCCAAGAGCGAACCAAAGCTACTACACAGTCACATCAAGATGAAGACAAAAGTGAAGGAACAGGTGATGAAACTTAGGGTGGGCGAAGACAGGTACACAGAGAATGACAAAGAGGTGTGTGAAGAACTCAACAAAAGGTTCCAGGAGGTCTTTACAATAGAACAGGGAGAAGTCACGGCGCTAGGAGAGGTGACATCAAACCAGGTGACCTTGGAAAGGTTCGAAATTACAAGAGATGAGATCAAGAAGCACCTATTGGAGCTGGATGTGAGAAAAGCTGTTGGGCCGGGCAGAATCTCACCATGGGCATTGAAAGAGGGTGCAGGAGCACTTTGCTTGCCACTCTCCATAGTGTATAGTAGGTCATTGGAAACGGGAGACCTACCAGAAATATGGAAGACTGCTAATGTAGTACCAAAATACAAAATGGGTGACAGACAAGAGGCACTGAACTACAGGCCAGTGTCCTTAACATGTATACCTGCAAGGTGATGGAGAAGATTGTGAGAAAAAACCTGGTAACACATCTGGAGAGAAGAGACTTCGTGACAACCCATCAACATGGGTTCAGGGAGGGTAAATCTTGCCTTACAGGCTTGACAGAATTCTACGATCAGGTGACAAAGATTAAGCAAGAAAGAGAAGGATGGGCGGACTGAATTTTTTTGGACTGTCGGAAAGCTTTGACACAGTATCCCATAAAAAGTTTATGCGTAAGCTGGAGAAACAGGCAGGAGTAACTGGTAGGGCGCTCCAGTGGATAAGGGAGTACCTAAGCAATAGGAAGCAGAGAGTTACAGTGAGGGGTGAGACCTCAGAATGGCGTGAAGTCACCAGTGGGGTCCCACAGGCTCTGTGCTTGGACTTATCCTGTTTCTGATATACGTAAATGATCTCCCAGAGGGTATAGACTCATTCCTCTTAATGTTTGCTGACGACGCCAAAATTATGTGAAGGATTAAGACAGATGAGGACAGCTTGAGGCTTCAAGAAGACCTGGACAAGTTGCAAGAATGGTCGAACAAATGGCTGTTAGAGTTTAACCGAAGCAAATGTAATGTAATGAAGATAAGGGTAGGAAGCAGGAGCACAGGTACAAGGTATCATTTGGGAGATGAGATACTTCAAGAGTCAAGAGAGAGAGAAAGACCTGGGGTTTGATATCACGCCAGACCTGTCCCCTGAAGCTCATATCAAGAGGATAACATCAGCAGCATATGCCAGGTTGGCTAACATAAGAACGGCCTTTAGAAACTTGTGTAAGGAATCTTTCAGAACATTATATACCACATATGTCAGACCAATCCTTGGAGTGTGCGGCTCCAGCATGGAGTCCATATCTAGTCAAGCATAAGACTAAACTGGAAAAGATTCAAAGGTTTGCCACCAGACTAGTATCCGAGCTGAGAGGTATGAGCTACGAGGAGAGACTACGGAAATTAAACCTCACTTCGTTGGAAGACAGAAGAGTTAGGGGGGACATGATCACTACATTCAAGATTCTCAAGGGAATCGACAGGGTTGATAAAGACAGGCTATTTAACACAACTGGCACACGCACTAGGGGACACAGGTGGAAACTGAGTGCCCAAATGAGCCACAGAGATATTAGAAAGAACTTTTTTAGTGTCAGAGTGGTTGACAAATGGAATGCATTAGGAAGTGATGTGGTGGAGGCTGACTCCATACACAGTTTCAAGTGTAGATATGATAGAGCCCAATAGGCTCAGGAACCTGTACACCTGTTGATTGACGGTTGAGAGGCGGGACCAAAGAGCCAGAGCTCAACCCCCGCATGCACAACTAGGTGAGTACAACTAGGTGAGTACACACACACACACACATTCCTGAAACATTCACTTTGGCCAAACGAAACCATCGAGAACACTTTTCATCATGACACAGAACCTTGGCAGCCGTCACCGCTGCTCCCACAACTGTCATTCACTTGTGTTTCTTCCTCGCTGTGTGCCCAACCACTTGGGGTGAACGGTAGAGCGACAGTCTCCTTCCATGCAGGTCGGCGTTCAATCCCCCGACCCTCCAAGTGGTTGTGCACCATTCCATCCTTCAGTCCCATCCCAAAGTCTTATCCTCATCCCTTTCAATGCTGTATTGTGTTAATTACTTGGCACTTTTACCTAATGGTTCCCTAACCTTCTCTATCCTGAGATCGTGGCTCAGAGGGTTGTTCCCAGGGTTGTGGCATCATGTCATGGCTCAGAGGGTTGTTCCCAGGGTTGTAGCATCATGTCATGGCTCAGCGGGTTGTTCCCAGGGTTGTGGCATCATGTCATGGCTCAGAGGGTTGTGTCATCCTCAGGGTTGTTCCCAGGGTTGTGGCATCATGTCATGGCTCAGAGGTTGTTCCCAGGGTTGTGGCATCATGTCATGGCTCAGCGGGTTGTGGGAGCGGTGAGAGCCAATTTGTGCTGTACACCGATGCAGTCACGGTCCCGAGGACGGGCCACACGTCGCGGCCAGGCATTAATAATCAAAAATATTAAGATAGTCAAAGAAATTGGCAGAATTTCCCAACGACTCCAGATTGCAGTTGGCTGCGCTGCTGGCACCTCTCCGACCTGCACCAGGAAGTCCTTCAGACCCCTCACCAGCCGGAGAGTCTGTTGGTGCCGCAGGAATGTGCCCACGAAGGGCACACTATCCCAGAAAGGCTCCAGCTCCACGTCACCGTCGAGAAGCGATTCATCACAGCCAATCCCAGGCGGGAGGAGGTGGAGGAAGACGGCCAGCTGCCTCAGCAGGTGAAGGAGGCTATATTAGTTCTTGTGCCACTCAATAACCTGTAGCCGAAGGAGATGCAGGTGGGTGGGTATGTCTCTCCGCTTCCTGGCTTGTATCCACACTTGCACCCATCCCTACCCCCACCCACCCACATCACCATAAATAAAATTAATTATCTTACTCATTTCGAATCAGAAACTTCCAATAAATAAATTTATACACAAAACTATAGAAAACAATTTTATATACCATTAAGGGTAAACATATGCAATAAAGTCAATATCACAGATGGATAAAATCTAGCGAGGTTGGCGGTGTTTCATAGTTGGGCTGGAAGTGTTGATGCATGACCCAAGTGCTTTGTGAAACTTGGACATGACCACCACCTACAAAATCAAGGAAGATTCTTATTACTGCAGTGTGAAATAGCTTTAATGATAAGGATGTCCGTATCTCTCTATCTATCCACGTTTGAAGGGCAGTCGCCTGGGTCCTTGGGAAAGAGACAGTCTGGGCAAAGTCGACCTATTGGGCCTATGGTGAAGAGCAAGTGAAGGGTAGGGAAGGTGGTTGAAGGGTTGATTAGGAGGTGATGGGTTGGAAAGGTGTTGAAGGGTAGAGAGGGTGGTGAAGTGTAGGGAATGTGGTTGAAGGGTAGGGAACGTAGTGAATGGTAGGGAAGGTGGTGAAGGGTAGGGAAGGTAGTGAATGGTAGGGAAGGTAGTGAATGGTAGGGAAAGTAGTGAATGGTAGGGAAGGTAGTGAATGGTAGGGAAGGTAGTGAATGGTAGGGAAGGTGGTGAAGGGTTGACTAGGTAGTGAAGGGTAGGGAAGGGGGTGAAGGGTTGACTAGGTAGTGATAGGGTAGGACGGGGTGAAGGGTAGGGATAGTACTGACTGCAGGGAAGGTAGTGAGGGCGAGGGAATATGGTAAAGG
>WNGS01143759.1:0-10975 GCA_020271785.1 Procambarus virginalis
GGAGTCATATTTAGTCAAGGATAAGACCAAACTGGAAAAGGTTCAAGGTTTGCCACAGACTAGTACCGAGCTGAGAGGTATGAGCTATGAGGAGAGGCTATGGGAATTATACCTCACTTCGCTGGAAGACAGAAGAGTTAGGGGGGACATGATCACCACATTCAAGATTCTCAAGGGAATTGACAGAGTAGATAAAGACAGGCTATTTAACACAGGGGCACACGCACTAGGGGACACAGGTGGAAACTGAGTGCCCAAATGAGCCACAGAGATATTAGAAAGAACTTTTTAGTGTCAGAGTGGTTGACAAATGGAATGCATTAGGAAGTGATATGGTGGAGGCTGACTCCATACACAGTTTCAAGTGTAGATATGATAGAGCCCAATAGGCTCAGGAACTGTATACCTGTTGATTGACGGTTGAGGCGCAGGATCAAAGAGTCACAGCTCAACCCCCGCAAGTACAATTAGGTGAGTACACACACGCACACACACACACACACACACACACACACACACACACACACACCACACACACACACACACACACACACACACAACGATACAAATCGATACAAAGATGCGAGAAACAACTACACGGCAATGAGGAGAGAGGCAGAAAGAAATTTGAAAAAGGGATTGCAGACAAATGTAAAACAGAACCAGGTCTATTCTATAAATTCATAAACAACAAATTGCAGGTAAAGGATAATATCAGAGGTTGAAAATGGGAAATAGATTCACGGAAAATGAAAAGGAAATGTGTGAAACATTAAACGAAAAGTTCCAAAGTGTGTTTGTACAAAATGAAATCTTCAGGGAACCAGATGCAATAAGAATTCCAGAGAACAACATAGAGCACATAGAGGTGTCTAGAGACGAAGTGGAAAAAATGCTCAAAGAGCTAAATAAGAACAAAGCAGTTGGTCCAGATGGAGTTTCACCATGGGTTCTGAGAGAATGTGCACCTGAGCTCAGCATACCTCTTCAACTGATCTTTCAGGCATCCCTGTTTACAGAGTTGTAGCTGATGTGTGGAAAAGGCTAACATAGTTCCAATTTACAAGAGTGGAAGCAGGGAAGACCCCCTTAATTATAGACCGGTATCATTGACAAGTGTAATAGTCAAAATATTGGAAAAAATAATCAAAACTAAATGGGTAGCACACCTGGAGAGAAATGATATAATATCAGACAGACAGTATGGTTTTCGATCTGGTAGATCCTGTGTATCGAATTTGCTCAGTTTTTATGATCGAGCAACAGAGATATTACAGGAAAGAGATGGTTGGGCAGACTGCATCTATCTGGACCTAAAAAGGCTTTCGACAGAGTTCCACATAAGAGGTTGTTCTGGAAACTGGAAAATATTGGAGGAGTGACAGGTACGCTTCTAACATGGATGAAAAACTTTCTGACTGATAGAAAAATGAGGGCTGTGATCAGAGGCAATGTATCGGACTGGAGAAATGTCACAAGTGGAGTACCACAGGGTTCAGTTCTTGCACCAGTGATGTTTATTGTCTACATAAATGATCTACCAGTTGGTATACAGAATTATATGAACATGTTTGCTGATGATGCTAAGATAATAGGAAGGATAAGAAATTTAGATGATTGTCATGCCCTTCAAGAAGACCTGGATAAAATAAGTATATGGAGCACCACTTGGCAAATGGAATTTAATGTTAATAAATGTCATGTTATGGAATGTGGAATAGGAGAACATAGACCCCACACAACCTATATATTATGTGAGAAATCTTTAAAGAACTCTGATAAAGAAAGAGATCTAGGGGTGGTTCTAGATAGAAAACTATCACCTGAAGACCACATAAAGAATATTGTGCAAGGAGCCTATGCTATGCTTTCTAACTTCAGAATTGCTTTTAAATACATGGATGGGATATACTAAAGAAATTGTTCATGACTTTTGTTAGGCCAAAGCTAGAATATGCAGCTGTTGTTTGGTGCCCATATCTTAAGAAGCACATCAACAAACTGGAAAAGGTGCAAAGACATGCTACTAAGTGGCTCCCAGAACTGAAGGGTAAGAGCTACGAGGAAAGGTTAGAAGCATTAAATATGCCAAAACTAGAAGACAGAAGAAAAAGAGGTGATATGATCACTACATACAAAATAGTAACAGGAATTGATAAAATCGACAGGAAAGATTTCCTGAGACCTGGAACTTCAAGAACAAGAGGTCATAGATATAAACTGGCTAAACACAGATGCCGAAGAAATATAAGAAAATTCACTTTCGCAAACAGAGTGGTAGACGGTTGGAACAAGTTGGGGAGAAGGTGGTGGAGGCCAAGACCGTCAGTAGTTTCAAAGCGTTATATGACAAAGAGTGCTGGGAAGACGGGACACCACGAGCGTAGCTCTCATCCTGTAATTACACTTAGGTAATTACACTTAGGTAATTACACACACACACACACACACACACACACACACACACATAGGTTAGATAAGGAATGTCATCAGGAGAAACAGCTTTTGTCAGCACAGATGGAGGAAGTTACACAGGGTATAGAACAGTGTAAGAAAGATATGCAACTCACTTATGCGCAAGTGGCCAAGGAGAAGGAAAATTGGAAGAAGCAGTAAAGGAAGCCCAACACTGCAGCAACCAGGATAAAACAAACATTAGGCTAGAAGTGAGGAAAGAATTGGCATCCAACCCGAAGTTGGTGCAAAACACAGTTGATCGAAGTAAGTCCCTGATCATTTTTGGCTGCAAAGAAAAGGAGATAACATCTAGGTCAGAAAGAGCTGTAGAAGAAGCAAAAGTAGTAGATAAAATTGTTGGCCTCGTGGAAGGTCTTACAACCATAGAGAATGTGAGCGACTACAGGAGAATAGGCCGATATGTAAAAGGGAAAGATCGACCCTTGAGGATCACCCTAAATGGTGCCAAACAGATGGAAGAAGTACTAAGGAATGCTAAAAAATTACGTAATGATGAGGATGGGAAAGTGTGGTCGTTAAGACGAGATCTTTCAAAAGAAGATAGAGAGAAGCTGAAACTGAACCTCGCCGAGGCAAAACGTTTAAATGAGAGCAGGAATGAAGAAGATATCAATTCTTTTTTCTACAAAGTGATAGGAGTAGGCAGACCAGTGAAGTGGTACATAAAGGCAAACCAACAAAATCATTAGAGAAAGGGGGAGTGAAAAATAAGAAGAGGGGGAACAAGTTCCTGAAGATTGCATACACCAACATAGATGGAGTAAGGTCAAAGATACTGGAGTTAAGTGATATAATACAGCTGCAGACACCAGACATTGTTGCACTCACGGAGACAAAACTTGAAGATGTTATTTTAAATGAGGTCATATTCCCAAGGGGCTACTCAATTTGGAGACGGGACAGAAAAATCAGGAAAGGCGGTGGCGTTGCTGTGCTGGTGAAAGAACACCTAAAGGTGAACGAAATAATGACTGCCAATCCACAAGAAGTTGACATAATAGCACTAGAGATCTGCCATGAGGATGATAAACTAATGATCATAAATGCATATAGTCCACCGCTAAGCAGCACATGGTCAAAGGAGGAGCTAGATAGTAAACGAGAAGGTCTTATAACAATAATGAGAGAGATCATAGCAAGAGCGGATAACGATAGTTCACGGCTGTTGATAGTCGGCGACTTCAACTTGAAATCCATAGACTGGGAGGCATATGAAGCTAAAACAGAAGATTTCTGGACCTGTAAATTTGTAGACCTCATCCTGGAAACATTCTTGTATCAACATGTTAAACAAGCTACGAGGATGAGGGAAGGGGACGTTCCCTCCATGCTAGATTTGATATTTACCAGGAAGGAGGAAGAAATATTTGACATTCAGTACCTTCCTCCCTTGGGTAAAAGTGACCATGTCTTTTTGGGAATAAAGTATGCAATGCGATATAATCTGGAAGAAAATATGACAGTCGATGCAATTGAAAAACCTGATTTTAGGAGAGGACATTATGGCAACCTTAGAAAATTTTTTAGTGAGTATAATTGGACAGACTTGTTGCTAGGCAAGGAAGTGAATGAGATGTATGTCAAGTTTTGTGAAATATATGATAAAGGAACAAAAAAATTTATACCAAAACAGAGAAGCAGAACTAGGAAACAGGATTGGTTCAACAGAAAGTGCGAGAGGGCCAGAGACCAAAAGTCACAAAAATGGAATCAATACAGGAAGAGGCCAAACCCCCAAACATACCAGCGATACAAAGATGCGAGAAACAACTACACGGCAGTGAGGAGAGAGGCAGAAAGAAATTTTGAAAAAGGGATTGCAGACAAATGTAAAACAGAACCAGGTCTATTCTATAAATTCATAAACAACAAATTGCAGGTAAAGGATAATATTCAGAGGTTGAAAATGGGAAATAGATTCACGGAAAATGAAAAGGAAATGTGTGAAACATTAAACGAAAAGTTCCAAAGTGTGTTTGTACAAAATGAAATCTTCAGGGAACCAGATACAATAAGAATTCCAGAGAACAACATAGAGCACATAGAGGTGTCTAGAGACGAAGTGGAAAAAATGCTCAAGGAGCTAAATAAGAACAAAGCAGTTGGTCCAGATGGAGTTTCACCATGGGTTCTGAGAGAATGTGCACCTGAGCTCAGCATTCCTCTTCAACTGATTTTTCAGGCATCCCTGTTTACAGGAGTTGTAGCTGATGTGTGGAAAAAGGCTAACATAGTTCCAATCTACAAAAGTGGAAGCAGGGAAGACCCCCTTAACTATAGACCGGTATCATTGACAAGTGTAATAGTCAAAATATTGGAAAAAATAATTAAAACTAAATGGGTAGAACACCTGGAGAGAAATGATATAATATCAGACAGACAGTATGGTTTTCGATCTGGAAGATCCTGTGTATCGAATTTACTCAGTTTCTATGATCGAGCAACAGAGATATTACAGGAAAGAGATGGTTGGGTTGACTGCATCTATCTGGACCTAAAAAAGGCTTTCGACAGAGTTCCACATAAGAGGTTGTTCTGGAAACTGGAAAATATTGGAGGGGTGACAGGTAAGCTTCTAACATGGATGAAAAATTTTCTGACTGATAGAAAAATGAGGGCAGTGATCAGAGGCAATGTATCGGACTGGAGAAATGTCACAAGTGGAGTACCACAGGGTTCAGTTCTTGCACCAGTGATGTTTATTGTCTACATAAATGATCTACCAGTTGGTATACAGAATTATATGAACATGTTTGCTGATGATGCTAAGATAATAGGAAGGATAAGAAACTTAGATGATTGTCATGCCCTTCAAGATGACCTGGACAAAATAAGTACATGGAGCGCCACTTGGCAAATGGAATTTAATGTTAATAAATGCCATGTTATGGAATGTGGAATAGGAGAACATAGACCCCACACAACCTATATATTATGTGAGAAATCTTTAAAGAATTCTGATAAAGAAAGAGATCTAGGGGTGGTTCTAGATAGAAAACTATCACCTGAGGACCACATAAAGAATATTGTGCGAGGAGCCTATGCCACGCTTTCCAACTTCAGAATTGCGTTTAAATACATGGATGGCGATATACTAAAGAAATTGTTCACGACTTTTGTTAGGCCAAAGCTAGAATATGCAGCGGTTGTGTGGTGCCCATATCTTAAGAAGCACATCAACAAACTGGAAAAGGTGCAAAGACATGCTACTAAGTGGCTCCCAGAACTGAAGGGCAAGAGCTACGAGGAGAGGTTAGAGGCATTAAATATGCCAAAACTAGAAGACAGAAGAAAAAGAGGTGATATGATCACTACATACAAAATAGTAACAGGAATTGATAAAATCGATAGGGAAGATTTCCTGAGACCTGGAACTTTAAGAACAAGAGGTCATAGATATAAACTAGCTAAACACAGATGCCGAAGAAATATAAGAAAATTCACTTTCGCAAACAGAGTGGTAGACGGTTGGAACAAGTTAGGGGAGAAGGTGGTGGCGGCCAAGACCGTCAGTAGTTTCAAAGCGTTATATGACAGAGTGCTGGGAAGACAGGACACCACGAGCGTAGCTCTCATCCTGTAGCTACACTTAGGTAATTACACTTAGGTAATTACACACACACACACACTACACTTGAGAGAACATGAAGTGACTTAATAACTAATATATTCAGAGCTTTAAGCAAAGGGCCCCATGTGCTGTCTGGGGCTTGATTTTGCTGCTGCATTTTAAATCAGCATTCTAATTGCTCATTTGTGTTGAGTAATTAGAGATTGTAGATAATTTGGGTTAGTGGAACTCCAGGCACAGATATCATAGGTGAGATAAGGATATATGAGCATGTAATAAAGCATTACCAGGGCAGAACAAGGTACAAAGTATCTGATTTTAGAAAGAATGACAACTGTTTTAGAAATTTTTGTTTGCTATATTTTGTATATAACACTGGAAATTTAACTTATCAGTGAGATTTATGGTAAATTGTGGAGTGAAAATTATATTGAGGCCTTACAAAGAGATCATGTACTTCACACAATCATGTGGAGTACATGATCGTACAAACGAATGGTTAGCAGACTGCCAAATGCGTTTTAATGCTGAAAATGCAAGACCTTCAATGTTGGGCATAACAACTTATTTCACAACTACCAAATTGTGCAGCAGATTGATGAAGAAAAGGACCTTGGAGTCAGAATTCATAATTCACTGAAAGTTGCATAAGTGTTGCCTCTGATGCTATCAAGTGTACCTCTGACTTTAAGGAGTGGGTAGTTATTCAACTGTATAAATTTCTGGTGCAACCCCACTTGGATTAATGCATCCAAGCATGGAGACTTCATCTTCAGAAAGACACAGCTGCTTTGGAGAAAGTTCAACACCCGGGAACAAAAATAATTTTAGAACCAAGACAACTCTCATACCAGGAATGACTGAAGACCATAGCACTAACAGCATTGCAAATGAGACATGACAGGGTGGATCTCATATAAACTTTTAAATACTGAACAAGTTGGAGTATGTTGATCCAGACAACTTCTTCACAAGGTTTTGCCATGATTTGAATATTTTGTACCCCAGGAGAGAACGTCTGCACCCGCCAGGGCAATATGTGAGGTTAAGCAAAAGCTAATAAAGAATTGGGTACCTTATTCCCTGAAGAACTGTACATTCTAATTTTGAAGAACTCTGAATCAAAAGTTTGCATACAGTGTGTGAAAAATTCTCTTTCTCCTCATTCCCAAATCAGCCAAATCAAGGTGACCCTTCTGGCACACAGATTCAACTTGTAGGGCATTCTAATTTAGTATGAGATAACTTTTGCTTCATCTCCTCCCCAGCAACCAGTTTGGCATTTACGACTCTGTCAGGAGCCCCAATGCACCCACAAACAGAGCCACTCTGAGGTAATATTGTACGCAGCCCCCTCATTCCACATCCAAGTAATTGCCTCGGAAAGAAGTTTCTGGGTAGCCAGTTGATGTAACAAAGTAAATAAATAATTATTAAAAAGAGTGCACCAAGCCAAGAAGACCATGTAAATCAGGGCAATCAACCAAGTGGTGTAAGACTGTAAGTGGGATAACACAGCTAGGACAAAAGGGAGCAAGACACTGTTCCATTAAGTGACCATGAGCCAGGCAGGTGTGACAACCTACCCAGTTGTCTCCTAATGCCTGTTATGGTGGCAGGAGGAAGGCCAAGAGGAAAGGTCATACTTAAGAGCATGCAGTTTGTTACTGTTCTTGTAATGCCAACCCAACGACCCTGCCAATGGGTGTGGATACTGGCATGAATGACCAGGTAGAAATCTGAATAGGGAACCCCCTTTCCAGGAAATGTCATAAATACGAATGACTTCTGTAGCAACAGTGTCAGAGTATTCATTCAAGGGAATCCTTATATGGCTGGGAATTCAGGAAAACTCAACTGTCTTTTACCTACTAAAATACTGGATTTTGGTTACCACACAATGCAAAGGGTTAAAAAGACTCCAGATCCATGAAGGCACTCTGAAAGTCAACCACAATGGCAAAAGATTGGTGATGTAGAGAAAGCAGCTGATAAAGAACATATTAAATAACAAAGTTCTGTTGTGATGACGCTAGCCTTTGGGGAATAGATGGCACATGTAGGACCATTCGGGGAAAAGAACAGAGTAGCCGACACTGTTGGCAGCCTTTGGCTCATCAGTAAACAGAGAAATGGAATCTGAGTGAGAAGGGGAATGCTCTAGGGAAAGGCTTTTTAAAACTGCAGGGAAGGATAGGGAATAGAAGCCTTCACCATGTGGGTTGGGGTCTTGCAAAATTTCACCAGTTGGATCCTCCACAGAGGTAATTAAGAACAATATGGGAGGAGACATTGCTAATGCAAATTGCCAGTCTTGTAAACAAGACACCATCACAATAATACGAGAGCAGTGATGGGGAGCCAGGCCCACCTGAGGAGCAAGGGTGAAAGAACGGCACAAGCAGGACCAGGGATGTTAGAAGGACTGCGTGAGGTAGCCGGAGGCAGTAGTGACCATGACAATCCTGTAGAGGCAGGATGCCAGTGTCAACATACAAATTCTGGACAGGAAATGAACAAAAGGCAACAGAGCTGAGGCAGACCCCAGCATAGTGCAGAGCATCAAGACGTTGAAGGGTTGAAGAAGAGGCTGCGGAATTGGCAGGGTAGCCATAATCGAGTTTAGACAGAACAAGAGTTCAAATAAAGAAGTGTGTGCCTATCAGCCCCCCAGAAATTATGGGAAAAGACCTCAAAAGTAAGATAAGGGCTTTAGAGCTGGTGACTCAGAGGTGAGCTACATGGGGCAACCAAGACAAACAATTGTCAAAGTTCAACCCTAAGAGTTCTGCAGTAACCTTATAGACACGGGAAGAACCACAGAACAACTGGGGATGAGGGATGACACAGCTTCAGGTAAAAGTCATGGTACAAGTATTAGATGTAGAAAACTTGAAGTCATGATTGGTGGTCCATGACAACACTTTATCAACTGCAAGATGGAACTGATACTGGAGGAAAGAGGAGTTATCGCTACGACAGCACAGAGGGTGGTCAACATAAAGGGCCGAGAAACTGCCAGGGGGGGAAGGGAGTAAGACCACTTAGGGCAATCAGAAACAGTGTATTGCTCAGAACACTACCCTGGGGGGACACCTTCAAACTGTTGAAAAGAGTTAAAGTAAGTAGCACCAACCCTCACCTGGAATGAGCAATGAGAGAGAAAGCTTTGAAGGAAAAGTGGAAGATTGCCACGAAGGCCATGAGAAAGTAGCTGGCAAGAATATTGTACCTCCAGGTGATATCATAAGCCTTTCCTAGGTCAAAAAAGAACTGCCATGGCATAGGAATTCACAGCAAAGGCAGTAAGGATGTAGCCCTTTAAGTCTACCAAAATATCTGTCGTGCTGTGACTTTTGCAAAAAAAAAAAATTGAAAGGAGAAAGGCAGTCATGATGTTCCAGGAACCATATGAGATGGACATTAATCACGTTCTCTGAGAGTTTGTAAGTGCAACTTGTTAATGCAAAGGATTGAAAATCTTTAGGGGAAGTTCCCTGAGTAGCAGGTTTCTTAATTGGAAGAACAGCAGCCTTGAGTCAGTTTTCAAGGCACTTGTCTGAATGGCAAGGAAGAGTTAAAAGGAAAAGGCAGGTGAAGGCCTTACAAAACTTCACAAATGGGACCCTCCATAAAGGCAAGGTAGGAACAATACAGGGGGGATACACTGCATATGTGGACAAAGAGAGATTCTTGTATATAGGCCATCTTTACAGTAAAAGAAAGGAGAGGAAGGGGGGAGAGAGGCATTAGTTATAGTATGGTTAGAGCAGTTACAGTAGTTACTTGCCATTGTCTCCCTACCACTAATATGTCCTCACACAAACATTGAGAAGATCGCTGTTGAGATGGCGCAAATTATCATCCTGTGATGACCGTCATCATCCTAGCCAGTGTGACTGGACGGTATCGTGCCTCGAATAACATTAGAGTAGGATAGCTTAGAAATATCTCGAGTACAGTATTAACAAAAATATATTTAGTACTGTATTAACAAAAGCTACACATACATGAAAAATACTATTTTGCCCTAATTACATTTATATAATCCTCTAAATAATAAAACTAATTACCATTTAATGGTGAAGCATTTTTTTGTAAAAAGGAAGAACTTGTCAAATACCTAAGGCTTAAACTTCTCAATTACTGTAGTATTACAAAAGTAACAAAAATATACATTTTATATAATACACATTACACTCACACTCAGTACTAGTTATTTACGACAAAAGCATTCCCTTGTAATTTATGCACTACAGTGTATGTCAAATGTCATTATACTTATTACACAAGTAAATAATTTCTGAAAACATTAAATACACAAGTCAATAATCTCTGAAAGCATTAAATAAATCCTAACATGCATATAATAATGTAATTTTATGTTAAACCGTCTATTCCATGGCATTAAGACTATTTAAAATCATATATTTAACATTACAAAATGTAAAGTTTAAGTTTTATGTAAAAATACAATGCTTGGTAGAAATAGGAAAGAGAGACCAGATGATGCAGTTACAATAAATCTTTTTTTTTATTACCGGTAAGTTATGAATTATTCTGACTGGTTTGTTAAGAATTTAAAATCAAGCTCAAGAACTGAGTAATCATGTGTTTAAGAAATACCCAAGTGAATTATTGTCATATTCTAACATCCAAACACAGCAAAAATCATGATCTCTTTATATCATCATATCTTCAGCCACGTTATTGTGACTCATCGTGTGCATGAACTATTTATCATATCTCTCATATTAACTAAAGTAAGAAAATGAGTCAAAAATTATGCCAACCAGAACTACAAATTTACTATGAGCATAAACATCCCTCAACCAAAGGATTGTCTGTATGATTAGCAGCTTGACTTACAACACTTGACAGCTCTATTTCTCCAACTTTGGACTTTTGACATAAGAAAATGACAAA
>WNGS01143790.1:0-13857 GCA_020271785.1 Procambarus virginalis
TAGCAAATCGGGCCTGCATAGTAGGCCAAAAAGTGAGTTCTGGCTACTAGGTACGACATATATATATATATATATATATATAGATATATATATATATATATATATATATATATATATATATATATATTGTGACGGTGTTCCCCCCCTCTAATTCTCCCACGCCTGCTGTAAGAGTCATGTCCACTATTCCGAGCGTTCTCTACATTGCAGGCATCATTGAACATATGTGGGAGAGAACAGTATTCTCGAAGAGCCGAGAAATTTGCGAAAAATAGTACATTTTGGCCTGTGGGATAGGCCCTTTAGGGAGCCAATATGGCGCTGGCAAGTCTGTTCTCCCGCCAAAACTGTGTGACGTCAGTGGCGCCAGATTGGTCACCGTCAGCGACATGGCACTGGGAGCCAATGAAAACCAACTTTGGGAAAAGTGACGTCACATAGGCATAGGGGTCCGCCCGGTTTGGCGCCAGGCGACATCAGTCTTTCACGACACGTCGAGAGGTAGGACGCGCGATCGGTCATCCTGTCAGAGTGACGATTTACCGAACTCCGGTGGATTTAAGCGTCTCCAGTTGTTGGCACGCACTCTGTGAGGTCTTCCTGCAACCCAGAAGTGGCTCAGATAAGGAATTGACAAAATATTGAGCAACAAGTGCTCAGGGACAGGTGCGTTGCAAGAAGTGGCCGGGCATCGACGTGTGTCGTCGTTGGCAGTTCACCAGTATAAGAGACAGCTTAGTGCCGGCCACCACCACCGTGAGTGAACCGGTTGACAGCCTTGTCAACCAGGTTGAACGTGTGATCGACGATCCTGTCAAGTTTGACAGTAACCCCACCTTCGTGGAACCCTACGAGTCAACAGTTGGATGCAAGCACGTCGAGAAGTCTTCCAAATACCTAGCGATATATCTAGACGACGAGGGAATTGACAGTGTTGTGAGCTTCAAGTGCTCTGAAGTCGGGTGCTGTGCGTGTGTTAAGCAGCATCGTCGGTACGGCTGATAACTTCACCGTGACTTCGTAGTGGTGAGAGGCAGTTACCCTGGGAGTACAGTGACAAGGACTATTGGGAACGTACGACGTCCGCCGAGACGTAGGCTGGCTGCCGTAGTTGGGAGGAAAGTTGATGGCCAGGAGACCGACTTCAACCCGGCGACGTACTGTAGGGGAAGCACGGACCTGCCGTGTACAGAAGCGGCGAGACGCGACATCCTAAGGCGTGGGGCTTGTGTTTCTGGATGAACGAGGCGAGAGCCTGGACCAGGAGCTACAACCCAACTGTCATCCTAGGATAGGTGAAGTAGGTGTTTACAGTTCCCTCCCATTTCCCCTTTAGTTAGCTATATATATTCTTGTCAGTATATTTTGTATGTCGTGAGCAAGTCTCACCTGAGTTTAAGTCACAGAGAGCACAGTATGTGGTGAGGCTGCCCAGAGCGCTCACAGTATCAGTTTACATATATATCTATGTGTGGGTGTGTGCAAGCACCAAGATTCATCAGAGAATTTACTGTGACTATTATTAAATCTACAGTGAGTATTATTATTATATATACATTGGTAGTAAACCAGATATTGGAGTATTAATCTCTATAATCTATTGATATAAATGCCTGTGGATTGATCTATATAATCTATTGATATAAATGCCTGTGGATTGATCTCTATAATCTATTGATATAAGTGCCCGTGTGTTGATCTCTATAATCTATCGATATAAATGCCTGTGTGTTGATCTCTATGATCTATTGATATATATATATATGCCTGAAGTTTGATTACTGATTTATATATGACATGATTGTGTGCTGAATAATATCATATACGTGAAGTGATTGCCAGTGATATCTCTTTAAGAGAAAGTATAAATATAAAGAAAAGTTCAGTGATCAAGTGAGTGCATTCACAGTAAATATTATTTAGAATAGAGTAATCTTATGGTACGGTGAAAAGTCACTGTGAGAGTATTGTGAATAAGATGTCGATCGTGAGGCCAGTGAAATCATAAGTAAACCATGTAAACGTTGAATAGTGTTTTGGAAAAAGTTAAATAAACGGGGATCGTGACAATTAGAAAACAAGTACTAGTCTGTTCCCACGATCGCGAGGGTCCCGGTCAGCTGAGTCTGACAGGTGACGCGTGGCGCGGCCGATGTTACCATATCGGTGCGCTCTAGAATATTATGCTATGAATGGAGCGATTGTCATATATTAATTCTGATACATTGATGCATATATATTTCTCGTTGTCTTTTAAGTAAAATACCAAAACTCTTTGGTGTTTGATATCATCCCCTCCATTTATCTTGTGACCGTGTTATGATGTAAAGTAGAGTGACCTGCCTGATACTATATTACTGGATTTTGCTCTTGCCACAATTACACCTGACCACTGCAGTGTTACTGGACACCAAAAACAAACCAGTTGGCGACCTTGAAGGCTGTGTAAGAGTTCGGTGTCGGGAGGGCCACAGATTGAGGGAACGATCTGTGCTCCCACTCATCTTACAATATAAAGGCCGGTTGTGAGACCGACTGGGGGTACTCTCCGAGGCCAGCAGTGGAGCCTAGAGGATTGAGGGAAGACCCGCCGAACGACGGTGAGTAAGGGTTATTGTTGGAGCAACCACCTGGAAAGGATATCCAGTCTACTGTTGCTTTAACCCTTCTCTAACGTGAAACCCGGACAATATATATATATATATATATATATATATATATATATATATATATATATATATATATATATATATATATATATATATAATATAATATATATATATATATATATATATGTCGTACCTAGTAGCCAGAACGCACTTCTCAGCCTACTATGCAAGGCCCGATTTGCCTAATAAGCCAAGTTTTCATGAATTAATTATTTTTCGACTACCTAACCTACCTAACCTAACTTTTTCGGCTACTTAACCTAACCTTAACTATAAAGATAGGTTAGGTTAGGTTAGGTAGGGTTGGTTAGGTTCGGTCATATATCTACGTTAATTTTAACTCCAATAAAAAAAATTGACCTCATAAATAATGAAATGGGTAGCTTTATCATTTCATAAGAAAAAAATAGAGAAAATATATTAATTCAGGAAAACTGGCTTATTAGGCAAATCGGGCCTTGCATAGTAGGCCTATTACGACGTTCTGGCTACTAGGTACAACATAGATATATATATATATATAATATAATATATATATATAATATATATTATATATATATATATATATGTCTTACCTAGTAGCCAGAACGCACTTCTCAGCCTACTATGCAAGGCCCGATTTGCTTAATAAGCCGAGTTTTATGAATTAATATATTTTCACATTTTTTTTCTTATGAAATGATAAAGCTACCCATTTCATTATGTATGAGGTCAATTTTTTTTATTGAGGTTAAAATTAACGTAGTTATCTGACCGAACCTAACCAACCCTACCTAACCTAACCTAGCCTATCTTATAGGTTAGGTTAGGTTAGGTAGCCGAAAAAGTTAGGTTTGGTTAGGTTAGGTAGGTTAGGTAGTCGAAAAAACAATTAATTCATGAAAACTTGGCTTATTAGGCAAATCGGGCCTTGCATAGTAGGCTGAGAAGTGCGTTCTGGCTACTAGGTCTGACATATATATATATATATATATATATATATATATATATATTATATATATATATATATATATATATATATATATGTCGTACCTAGTAGCCAGAACGCACTTCTCAGCCTACTATGCAAGGCCCGATTTGCCTAATAAGCCAAGTTTTCATGAATTAATTGTTTTTCGACTACCTAACCTACCTAACCTAACCTAACCTATTTCGGCTACTTAACCTAACCTAACCTATAAAGATAGGTTAGGTTAGGTTAGGTTAGGTAGGGTTGGTTAGGTTGGTCATATATCTCCGATAATTTTAACTCCAATTAAAAAAAATGACCTCATACATAATGAAATGGGTAGCTTTATCATTTCATAAGAAAAAAATTACTGAAATATATTAATTCAGGAAAACTTGGCTTATTAGGCAAATCGGGCCTTGCATAGTAGGCCGAGAAGTGCGTTCTGGCTACTAGGTACGACATATATATATATATATATATATATATATATATATATATATATATATATATATAACTGAAAACTCACAACCCAGAAGTGACTCGAACCCATACTCCCAGGAGCCACGCAACTGGTATGTACAGGGACGCCTTAAACCAC
This sequence comes from Procambarus virginalis, assembly GCA_020271785.1. Taxonomy (NCBI): domain Eukaryota; kingdom Metazoa; phylum Arthropoda; class Malacostraca; order Decapoda; family Cambaridae; genus Procambarus; species Procambarus virginalis. The sequence continues at coordinate 4,220 of WNGS01143790.1, forward strand.
TTGACCATCACGACCGGACATAAGGAAGTGATAGCCGAGGCTATATGAACCACTTCCCCGCCGGCACTCGGATAGTAATCTTGGGCATAGCATTTTATCAAATCACCTCATTTTTTGGGGCAACACGTGAGGAACACAAATGCAAACAAGCCTGAATGGTCCCCAGGACTAGATACAACTGAAAACTCACACCCCAGAAGTGACTCGAATCCATACTCCCAGGAGCAACGCAACTGGTATGTACAGGGACGCCTTAAACCACTTGACCATCACGACCGGACATAAGGAAGTGATAGCCGAGGCTATATGAACCACTTCCCCGCCGGCACTCGGATAGTAATCTTGGGCATAGCATTTATCAAATCACCTCATTTTTGGGGGCAACACGTGAGGAACACAAATGCAAACAAGCCTGAATGGTCCCAGGACTAGATACAACTGAAAACTCAGTTGTATGAGTTTTGTCAAAGAACTCTGTAGGATGTCTGCTCAAATTAGGTGATGAACCGTTCAGTGATTTCTGTGCTACCATTTTGGAAAAAACACATTGAAGTTACAAAATCAAGTGAGCGGTCTGTTTTCAAAAGCCTGGATACAGCAAAAAGAAACTTTCATCACGCAATACCTTTGGACTGGAAAAATCTTCTGATGGATGAATTATATAGTGACTTGCGCAGAAAAATTAATCAGTTACAGAAAATTCTTAAGCGCAAGTTAGAAAGCTTGATTAAAAATAGTGATTGGACTAAGAAATCCAATCCAAACAACGTGTTAAATTTGTCTTCGAAGACGATAAGTGAAAATGTGGTTACTGCTTTGGGTTATGGTATGTCATTTGCCATTTCAAATCAACCTTCTGCAGTTAAGATTGCTAGTTCTTTGTTGCAGCTTGAAAAACAAAACTTTCTTTCTTCACAAAACCTAAACCTGGTTAAAGGTATGGTTTATGGTTCAATGTTGACGCCCCAAACAAACAATTTTCCCGAAAGATTCAGACGGAGCTTACAGGAGTTAAGAGCCGACCCTTCCATTCATATAACAAAGGCTGATAAATCCAGCACTATTGTTATTTTAAACAAGGAGGAATATATTTCGAAAATGAATGATCTCCTCCTAGATTCTTCAACGTACACTAAGCTCAGGAAAAATCCTCTTGAGGACATCATCAAGTTCTTCAATAGCAGCTTGAGGAAGTTGTTAAGTAAACATAAAGATCTTCTTAATCAATTTACTACCTCATCACCTTCATTGCCATATCTTTATGGACTTGTTAAGACGCACAAACCTAACAATCCCATGAGACCTATCATTAGGTCTGTGGATCCATTTCTTACAAGCTCTCTAAATGGCTTACCAAAATTTTGTCCCCATTGTTAGGAACTATTTCCTCGTCTCATTTGACAAATTCTCTTGAATTAGTTAACAAATTGAATAGTGTCTTGTCACTCCTGATGTAAAGTTAATCAGTTTTGACGTTTGTTCCTTGTTCACAAAGGTACCGGTTGATGACATTCTCGATTATCTCGCTCGTGAACTAATGAGCCATGTTTTACCTCTTTCCGCTGATATTATTGTCAATCTCGTTAAGTTGTGCATTAAAGAATGTAAATTTACATTTAATAATGAGTATTATTTACAGACTTTTGAATGGCAATGGGGAATCCTTTATCGCCATTGCTTTCAAACTTGTACATGGAATTCTTCGAAAAGAAAATTGTTTCAAAAATAACCCCTGGAATCATTCCATGGTTTAGATACGTTGATGATATCTTGTGTATATGGCCTTCAGATGTAAACACTGACGAATTGTAGCCAAACTTAATGACCAAGTAACCTCTATAAAATTTACTATGGAGACTGAAATTGATAATTGTTTGCCATTCTTAGATGTTCTTATTCATAGGGAAGATTCTTCACTAAAGTTTAGTGTCTACAGAAAACCTACGAATAATCTATCTTATGTTCATTATTTTTCAGGGCATAGATACAATGTGAAAAAGTCGATTTTTCTTCAATGTATCTAAGAGCTCTTCGAGTTGTGAGTCCAGAATTCTTAGACGAAGAGTTTAAGAATATTGATTCAATTGGTCTCAAGCTTTGTTACCCACTGAGTTTTTTGGAAGTTTGCCGTAAAAGCACGTCGTACATATTATAATATATATGCAGTGAAAGAATTCGCCCAAAGAATGTGTTATGTTTACCATATTTCTCTGGGTTTGAGAATATTGTCAAGGCCTTGAAATTTTTAATATACATGTAATGTTTAGCTACGAAAACACTGTTGGTAAGCTATTAGTTAGGAACAGCCTCGTAGTGATAATTGTGTCATTTATAAAATACCTTGTAAAGACTGTAATAAGTTCTATGTTGGGCAAACATCTAAAGATTTGAAATATAGAATATCACAACATAAATACTCTGTTAGACAGGGCCAATTGTCTAATGCCTTGTTTGTTCATCTGTCAGAAGATGCTCACCAGATTGATTGGGGATGCTTCTTCAATAACAAATTGTAAAAGCACCTATAACAGAAAATAATGAATCTGCTTGATACAGATCACAAAAGAAGTAATTTGAACATTAGCAGTGGTCTATATAATTTGATCCATTTTAATAGATCAATTAAAGGGCGATTTAAGTAGGATCATTGGAACACATTTGTCTCACTAATTCATTGAATATATATTTACTTTTTATGCTATAATTACCCAGTGTGGGCCTGTTATGTGGTGTTGCATCAGATGGGCCGTACAATGTCCACGTCATCACTAGGCCGTCTGCAGTGTCCACGTATTGTAACTCACCTCACTCCACCATTCTCTCTTGCCTATTTATGTCCAGTTCTCGATCTGTTAAATCCTTTAAGGTACAAAACTGAATGCAAGAAAACTTGCTTAAAGTGCAATATAAGGCGAAATTTGAGATTTGAAAGGCCAAATCACTATCGTGAGAAAACATGAAGTAGTATCGAATATTGGAAAAATCTAATATTTTTACGTAGAATCACACTACATGAAAACGTGAAAAAAGTCACGGTGTTACCAAATTTGAGGATTTTAACTTCAAATCATAAAGCGAGTTTTCGTATTAATTAGATCTTAGAAAAGACATATGAAAATATTGTCTGTTTATTTATAAACAGTTTTGGTATAATATATAAATAATATATTTATAGTTTTGATATAAACATCAGAAAAAACCATGTTTTTTTTTTTGCATATTTCGATTGTTTCAGCCGCATTTGAGCTGTTTTAGCTCTAATCAGACAATTTTCCGTTGCCTTCTCCGCATCAGCACTAATGCGGCTGAACGTCGAAATATGCAATGAAAAACAAGGTTTCTCTCCTTGGATACGGATTGTCAGTTTATTGTTATTAATTCATTACATATGCGACAAATCTGATGTAGCCGCGCAATTAATTGCAAATTCACAGAAAATACATTATTTTCAATCAACCATTCGTACCTCGTTAAATTATAGAGTAAATATTGATTAGGAGAGATACCCTGTTTTTATGCATATTTCGACGTTTCAGCCTCATTAGAGCTGATGCGGAGGAGGCAACGGTAACTTGTCTGATTAGAGCTAAAACAGCTCTAATGCGGCTGAAACGTCGAATATTGCAATAAAAACAGAGTGTCTCTCCTAATCAAAATCCTACTCGCTAATTTAACGAGTTACAAATAGTTGATTGAATAATGTATTTAATGTGAATTTGCAATCAATTACGCGTATACATCAGATTTGTCGCATATGTAATGAATTATTAACAATAAACTGACAATCCGTATCCAAGGAGAGAAACCCCTGATTTTATTGCATATTTCGACGTTTCAGCCGCATTAGAGCTGGTTTTGCAGTACACCTTCTTTCTGTAACATACACGAAAAATCTGGAACATTTTAGTTAATTCTAATGAAAACACATTGATTTGTGTGTGATTTGAACGAATAATGGACTATCTCGTCGTATTTTCCCACGAATTTAGGATTGGCAGTTTATTGTTATTAATTCATTACATATGCGACAAATCTGATGTATACGCGTAATTCATTGCAAAATTCCACATTAAATACACATTATTTTTCAATCATCCATTGGTACCTCGTTACAATAACGAGTAAGATATTGATTAGGAGAGAAACCCTGTTTTTATTGCATATTTCGACGTTTCCGCCGCATTAGAGCTGATTGCAGAGGAGGCAACGGCAACTAGTCTGATTAGAGCTAAAACGCTCTAATCCGGCTGAAACGTCAAAATATGCAATAAAAAAAAACGGGTTTCTCTCCTAATCAATATCTTACTCGCTAAGTTATCGAGGTACGAATGGTTGATTGAAATAATGTATTTAATGTGAATTGCAATCAGTTACGCGTATTACATCAGATTTGTCGCATATGTAATGAATTAATAACAATAAACTGACAATCCGTATCCAAGGAGAGAAACCCTGATTTTATTGCATATTTCGACGGTTTCCGCCGCATTAGAGCTGGGATTTGCAGTACATCTTCTTTCTGTAACATACACGAAAATCTGGAACATTTAGTTAATTCTAATGAAAACACATTGATTTGTGTGTGATTTGAACGAATAATGGACTATCTCGTCGTATTTCCCACGTTTTTAAGGATTGGTAGTTTATTGTTATTAATTCATTACATATGCGACAAATCTGATGTATACGCGTAATTAATTGCAAATTCAACATTAAATACATTATTTTTCAATCAACCATTGGTACCTCGTTACAATAACGAGTAAGATATTGATTAGGAGAGAAACCTGTTTTTATTGCATATTTCGACGTTTCCGCCGCATTAGAGCTGCTGCGGAAGAGGCATCGGCAACTAGTCTGATTAGAGCTAAAAACCGCTCTAATCCGGCTGAACGTCGAAATATGCAATAAAAAAAGGGTTTCTCTCCTAATCAATATCTTACTCGCTAGTTTATCGAGGTACGAATGGTTGATTGAAAATAATGTATTTAATGTGATCTTGCAATTAATTACGCATATATATCAGATTTGTCGCATAAGTAATGTATTAAGAACTCCCAACACCCAGTATACGGATTGTCAGTTTATTGTTATTAATTCATTACATATGCGACAAATCTGATGTATACGCGTAATTAATTGCAAATTCACATTAAATACAATATTTTCAATCAACCATTCGTACCTCGTTACAATAATGAGTAAGATATTGATTAGGAGAGAAACCTTGTTTTATTTGCATATTTCGACCGTTTCAGCCGCAATAGAGCTGTTTTAGCTCTAATCAGACAAGTTGCCGTTGCCTCCTCCGCATCAGCTCTAATGCGGCTGAAACGTCGAAATATAATCTTTTTTCTGTAAATAGTTATCTTGAGTATCTGATCTTGAGAAGATTTCGGGGGTTTTAGTGTCCCCGCAGCCCGGTCCTCGACCAGGCCTCCACCCCCAGGAAGCAGCCCGTGACAGCTGACTAACACCCAGGTACCTATTTTACTGCTAGGTAACAGGAGCATAGGGTGAAAGAAACTCGCCCATTGTTTCTCGGCCGGCGCCTGGGATCGAACCCAGGGCCACAGGATCACAAATCCAGAGTGCTGTCCGCTCGGCCCCGACCGGCTTCCTCGGTAAATCATACACGGTAAATCCGGAAAATTTAGTTATTCTAATGAAAACACATTGATTGTGTGATTTGAACGAATAATGGACTATCTCGTCGTATTTCCCACGTTTTTTAAAGGATTGCCAGTTTATTGTTATTAATTCATTACATATGCGACAAATCTACCTCGTCGTTTTCCCCACGTGTTTAAGGATTGCCAGTTTATTGTCATTAATTCATTACATATGCGACCAAATCTGATGTATACGCGTAATTAATTGCAAATTCACATTAAATACATAATTTTCAATCAACCATTCGTACCTCGTTACAATAGCGACAAAGATATTGATTAGGAGAGATACCCTGTTTTTATTGCATATTTCGACGTTTCAGCCGCATTACAGCTGATGCAGAGGAGGCAACGGCAACTTGTCTGATTACAGCTAAAATAGCTCTAATGCGGCTGAAACGTCGAAATATGCAATAAAAAGAAGGTTTCTCTCCTAATCAATATCTTACGCGCTAATTTAACGAGGTACGAATGGTTGATTAAAAATAATGTATTTAATGTGAATTTGCAATTAATTATGCGTATACACAAGATTTGTCGCATATGTAATGAATTAATAACAATAAACTGACAAATCCGTATCCAAGGAGAGAAACCCCTGATTTTATTGCATATTTCGACGTTTCAGCCGCATTAGAGCTGTTTTTGCAAGTACATCTTCTTTCTGTACAATACACAGAAAATCTGGAACATTTTAGTTAATTCTAATGAAAACACATTGATTTGTGTGTGATTTGAACGAATAATGGACTATATCGTCGTTTTTCCCACGTTTTTAAGGATTGCCAGTTCATTGTTATTAATTCATTACATATGCAACAAATCTGAGGTATACGCGTAATTAATTGCAATTCATCATTAAATACATTATTTTCAATTAACCCCTTCGTACCTCGTTACAATAGCATAGCGACTAAGATATTGATTAGGAGAGAAACCTTGTTTTTATTGCATATTTCGACGTTTCAGTCCGCATTAGAAGCTGATGCGGAGGAGGCAACGGCAAACTAGTCTGAATAGAGCTAACAACCGCTCTAATCAGGCTGAAACGTGGAAATATGCAAAAAAACAAGGTTTCCCTCCTAATCAATCTTACGCGCTAATTTATCGAGGTACGAATGGTTGAGTGAAATAATGCATTTAATATGAATTTGCAATTAGTTACGCATATATATCAGGTTTGTCGCATATGTAATGTATTAAAAACTCCCAACACCCAGTATACGGATTGTCAGTTTATTGTTATTAATTCATTACATATGCGACAAACCTGATGTATACGCGTAATTAATTGCAAATTCACATTAAAACATTGTTTTCAATCAACCATTCGTACCTCGTTACACTAGCGACTAAGATATTGATTAGGAGAGAAACCCTGTTTTTTATTGCATATTTCAACGTTTCAGATGCATTAGAGCTGATGCGGAGGAGGCAACGGCAACTTGTCTGATTAGAGCTAAAACAGCTCTAATGCGGCTGAAACGTCGAAAACATGCAATAAAAACAAGGTTTCCCTCCCTATCAATTTGTTACTCGCTATTGTAACGAGGTACGAATGGTTGATTGAAAATAATGTAATTAATGTGCATTTGCAATTAAATACGAGTTTGCATCATATATATCGTATTTGTTGTGAATTCGTTCACTACATGCGAGAGTTGGGGCTTACTATCGCCGTTTACCCGTTGGACAACCTCCAGTCTCCGGCAATGTTCTGGCACAAGAGAAAGCTCCAACGGGTTAACGGTGGGAGTAAGCCCCCCCCCCCCGCTCTCGCATATTAGTGAACGAATTCACTACATATATTCAATCAACCAATCGTATCGTACCTCGTTAAAATAGCGAGTAATATATTGATCATGAGAGAAACCCTCTTTTTATTGCATATTTCGACGTTTCAGCCGAATTAGAGCTGATGCCGAGCAGGCAACGGCAACTTGTCGCTAAAATTACCCGACGCTAAAGATTTACCCGACGCTAAAACCGCTCTAATCTGGCTGAAACGTCGAAGTGTGCAATAAAAACAGGGGTTCTCTCTCCTAATCAATATCTTACTCGCTAATTTAACGCGGTACGAATGGTGGATTGAAAAAAAGGTATTTAATGGGAATTCGCAAGGAATTACGCGGTATACATCAGATTTGTCGCAGTATATATAGTATATAGATACTATATATATATATAGAATAGATAGATAGATAGATAGATAGAGATATTATACAGAGAGATATATATAGAGATATAGATCTAGATATACCTATATATTATATATATAATATATATATATATATATATATATATATATACTATATATATGTCGTACCTAGTAGCCAGAACGCACTTCCAGCCTACTATGCACGGCCCGATTTGCCTAATAAGCAAAGTTTCATGAATTAATTGTTTACGACTACCTAACTACCTAACCTAACCTAACCTAACCTAACTTTTTTCGGCTACCTAACCTATGAAGATAGGTTAGGTTAGGTTAGGTAGGGTTGGTTAGGTTCAGTCATATATCTACGTTACTTTTAACTCCAATAAAAAAAAATGACCTCATTCATAACGAAATGCGTAGCTTTATCATTTCATAAGAAAAAAATTAGAGAAAATATATTAATTCAGGAAAAACTTGGCTTATTAGGCAAATCGGTCCTTGCATAGTAGGACGAGTACGACGTTCTGGCTATTTTTTTCGAGGTACAACATATATATATATATATATATGAACACTAAGAATAGAGGTAACCGCAAGAGGCCTATTGGCCCATACGAGGCAGCTGGTATCTACATACAAAGATTAATCCAGTGTAATTGGCCTGTTATGTGAACATTGTCTTCTTGTTGTTTGCATCGTTTTGTTCTGGTCTTGTCCTTACTCTCATTGTGGGTAGAGTAAATAGTTCTGTGATTTGGGTTGTTCATGGTAGGTTATTCTATTCTTATGTGGATTGCTTCAAAGAATTTGTAATCTTCTTGCAATCTTGGGTTTTTGTCTATTATGCATGTATTTTTGTTCAACTTTTCTCTTGTTAGGGTGATGTCATGGGCTTGTCTCCTGTGATTTCTAGGGGCACCGGATTGAAGATGGCACGTCAAACGCCTCGTCAGCTTGGTCGACGTCATACCTATGTACTTAGATTGAAGGTTACATCCTTCGTGGGGGCAGTGTACATGAATGACAACGCCGACGGGAAGTGGTTCATATAGCCTTGGCTATCAATTCCTTATGTCCGGTCGTGATGGTCAAGTGGTTTAAGGCGTCCCTGTACATACCAGTTGCGTTTGCTCCTGGGAGTAGGGTTCGAGTTCACTTCTGGGAAGTGAGTTTTCAGGTGCTGAAAATAGTCCTGGGGACCATTCAGGCTTGTTTGCATATATATATTTATATATATATATATATATATATATATATATATATATATATATATATATATATATATTATATATATGTATATGATATATTACATATATATATATATATATATATATATATATATCTAATATATATATATATATATATATATATATATATATATATATATATATATTATATATTTTTTTTTTTTTTTTTTTTTTTTTTTTTTTTTTTTTTTTTTTAAATACCTAAAGGGGTACCACCTCTAGTGCAAGTGTAGGAACCCATAGCCCTCGGAGAAATATATATATATAGAAAGTATATAAATATATATATATAATATATAAATAGATATATTTATTATATAAATATATATAAATATATATATATTTCTCGGAGAAATATATATATATATAGATAGATACTATATATATATAGCTATATAGATAAATTATAGTAATATATATATATAATATTATATAGATATATATATATATATATATATTATTTATATATATATATTATTGACAATGTCAGACCACGGAGGAAAAATGAAACAGGAATTTCCTTAAGTACCTTTCGTATATTAATACATCTTCAGAAGGAGT
>WNGS01143794.1:0-17358 GCA_020271785.1 Procambarus virginalis
AAACTCTCCCTCTCAACCATAATTGCATTTTCTATCTCAATATTGACTAATATTGCTATTAAGACAACAAGACCTACTTTCCCTACCGTTGCTGGTGATGATGAGACCACATTTTCTGTTAGTGCAGCAAACGGCACAGCAATTAACACTTATACAACCATTGCTGATGCTGCTGTTATGACTAGTGTTGGTACAGCTAACCCCACAACCGCAAACAATGCTGTTGTTGTTAATACAGCTAACACTATTGCAACATTATTACCATTATTAATAACATTATTATTAACATTAGTACATTAATCATAACACTTCCACCACCAAAGCTGCAGCTGTTACTACTACTTCAGCTGCTCGTTAGTACAGCTTACATAACAATAAATTAATTATAGTTTCCACCGCTGCTGCTGCTGTTACGACTAATGTAGCAGCTGTAAGTACAAATAACATCATAACAATTAACACATTAATACATACAAAGGCACGCGTGACCTTCGCGTTCATTGCGGGGACCTCCATGTTCACCACCGTGGCGGTGGGCAAATGCCAGCATCACTACAGCCATCAGGAAGATAACCGTTAACACTTTCACTTTGGTAGTTGATGGTCGACGGGTTCACGACTCTGTGGGGAAAGAGACTTCCTTTCTGCTTATGGCTCCTGGAACTGGTCTCCTAGGACTCATCTATTGGCGGGGGTCTCCTGGGACTGGTCTCCTGGGACTGGTCTCGGGACTGGTCTCCTGGACTGGTCTCATGGACTGGGACGACTGGCCTCCTGGATGATCTCATGGGACTGTCTCATAGGACTGGTCTCATAGGACTGGTCTCATAGGACTGGTCTCCTGACATTTAGTTGTCTGGCCAAAGGTTTAGTTTTTTTTTTACCCTAACTATAATTGACTACAATCTTTACAAGAACTGTAAACACACACCTGTAACAATTGAGGCATATCATAAGAAATCTTTGCTTAACAGTTCCTCTGACATTTCTAATGTATATACTGAACTTCTTGTTTAATATGCTATAAATTCTAGGTCTACCTACCTATCTACCATGTAATAACAAACTGGTGAACTCCTTGACCAGATAATATAAGAACGTTTGTAAAGTTGAGGATGGAGCAGTTTTGTATTGATATCTTTATACAATTAATGACTTAAGTAAAAATAGATTGAATAATACCCATTATTAATCCGTTTTCATTTTTTAATGGATCCTGTAATTAATTAAAATTAAATATATTAAAAAATATTTTCGTTGTTGAAGGTTCTGACATGTTTCCGACGGCTTCCAACTTGACTTGACTCCATTTACCTTTACTTTGTATCTTTTAAAGTAACTATTTCCTAATTCTAAGATTTCCTATGCGAACTTATTCGTCTCTATCTTCTTATCCATTCTTTCGTGAGGTAGATATCACAAGCTTCGCAAAGTCTACATAGGTATAATAACACATTAATACAATACTCTCACCCAGAACGGGTAATGAAAGTGCAAATACTCTGTGAGTGACAGCCAGGACAAGCCTGCAGTAAACAGGCAAAGTTACAACTTCTACTGTAATGTACATTTGAAGCAACTCATTACAAATGCAGTGGTTGAAAATTTGTGTATAAGGTGCAGGTAGGTGTAAGAGTATCCTATAACCTTTGATTCATAAGGAAATCAAACTTTTTCAACAATGTAATATATGCCTCTTCAGGGACACCTGTCGCCCACAATGTCTGCTGTCCTACACTTTCACTCAAGTCACAGAAGAAAATTGTTCCTCTACACATTCACTCAAGTCTCAGAATGCAATACAGTTGTCCACACATTCCCTACCTCCACTAAGCCTCCAGCTCAGTGTTGCACTCACCAGTAGTACAGAAGTGTGGCTTCGTCGGTTGGTTCACGCCTTGTGGCTGACAGATCAGAAGCGAGGGCTTATATATCCCACTGTCACCCCCCTCCCCCCAATCACCTCCTTCCTGTTTCACCTTGTAATCATCTGGGCGAGATTGGCAATTTCTATAATTCCTCGCCTTTCAGCATATTACCACACTATTAGTAGGGGGAAAAGTGCCATCTCATACCACCTATGTATGGAAATCAGAAGCGGAGTGCCACATAGAGCCAGTCCATATTAGGTCATCCAGGGGGTGAGTAGTAGCGGTCGAGAAAACGGTGGAAAAACTGGAGGTAACTGTTGTATATACTGGTATGAATATGTTCATTTATACAGTAGTAGTATGACAGTATATTTAAGTAAAAAATGAATTTATTGTATAATAAACACGGGTGAGAGCCAGTCACACCCCCCTCATTCCCTCTATGGGTCAGGTGTAACAAAAAAACCAGGTTAGTCTGAGTAGGGGGGGGGTCCCCACCCTCCCTCGTACTGGGCGACCTTGGGTGAACCGTAAGAGGGACAATGCCCTCCTGCTACCCCCCCCCCTTTTTCACACACACACACACATACAGTATTTAGGGATATATAATCGAACAAGACTGAACGATCCCTCCAGGACTATATACATATATATATGTTCAGACCCATATCGTACTTGGTGACCTTGGGTGGTCGGTCGTACCCTTCCTTGCACCTAATGGCCTTGACTTCACCCGGTGGACTCGTGTGGGTTCTTATATAAGAGTATTTAAGGAGTATTAAAAATCAAAGAATTTATTAATGCTTTATTAGGTAAAATCACAACAATGATGTATAAGAAGTTAATTATAATAGTTAATAATTGTAGTTATGGATCCCTCACTCTTATTCCTCACTCCCCCCCCCACCTCCCCATCCTCATCTGAGTAGAATTCTGACGTCTCCCCGTCTGTGGTGAGTGGGGGAAGGCCTTGACCCCCACCCCCCTCTCTTGGGGGTGTGGGGTGAGTTGGGTGGTGGCCTTTTGGATGAGTTTCCCCCCCAGTCACATCTGAAGTGTTCTGGAAAGAGATGTGGAAAATAATTTATGCTGGTTAAAAGGGTTTTTATAGCATTATATGTTTTTATTAGAAAAATATTCTATTTCCTTCTAAGAACGGCTAGTACATACCTCTCCCCCTGCGGGGGTGACCTTGAGTCCTCTACAGCAGGTATTGTCAATTAGAGTACGTAACAGCATCTTGGTTGGGGCAGACCTCCCTCGTAGAATTACTACTTTACAAAAGTGGACTGGTCCCAAGAATTGTACTGGGGGAAAATAAGGATGTAAAATAGAGGATGTACAAACTTTTTATTGTGGGAAAAAATAAATCTTTACCAGAAAGTGAGGGTAATACTAACCAGGACCCTCAAGGACTTCAATCTTCCCTGTAGTTTTTTTGGGGAGACACCTTCCATTGTAGGATGTTTGAGGTTGTTTGTCTTCTGGGGAGGTTGTGGGTGGGAGGGGTTTTTATAGACCGTACTCCCTATTAGGTAGGTTGCCTAGCTAACAAAAATATTCTCTACACCACCTATAAGAACCAACCCTACTCCCCTACAAAATGTCCTAACACAATGTTGTTTCATAGGAAAATATCGTCTCGCATAAGCGAGGGCTCGCTTATCGTTTAATTTTAAAGTAACGCTGGAAAATACTTTATGAAAGTAATGTACCGATGAAGGCAACCCCAGATGACTTATTCTGTGAACAAACATGATGCAATAGAGCCCACAAGCGAGAGTAAAATCGCTTTGGAGTCTGTACCACATCCCATACACCTCTGTTATTTTGTTAGTTTTAATAAATCCTTGAAAATAATGGCCGTAAGTAACCACCGACATTGCATAACTATCGAAAAAAAACATTCGACGTTTAACTTTATCAACATAAATAGCTACCCAATGGCCCATGGTTAATCTACTGTGTGATGGTAAAATATTACTTATGAAGACGATAGGTTTTCTTGACGAGATATTTAAATATTCTATCTCGTCTGCGTTATAACACCCTAGGTAGACAGCTCGATCCCCTAGATTATTTTTTAAATTAATATTTATATCATAACAATTCATTATGTTTTTTAAGCTCGCACGTCACATAGAACAGTTCTTTGTCCGTCGATGGATAGTACTCCTGTCGTTTCCCCAAACAGTAAAACCAGTCTGTTATATGTAACACCACTACCAAATTCAAGCTCCATACGCAAGTTGCCAGATTTCTCCACAGGGAGGGAATCTTTTGTTTGAATGGTGCTTAAGTCAAAGGCGAATATTGATCTCCCCTTATTAAAAGTGTCATAGCCTAGTAGCGAATCACGCTCTAACCCTAATGTCTTCAAAGTTTCGTAATAAAGGCGGGAGTAATGGTTGTCGAAATCACCTCCAATTCGGTAAATTGCATTATTGTTTAAATACATAGCAATATTTTTCAGCTTTGCATTTTCAAAATATAATCCATTACCTTGGTGGAGACCGGCGAAATAATTCATTGCTACAACTACCATATATATCTTTTGAGGGATTACTTGGGCCCAAGGCTGATCAATTAAGAGGCTGGTTTGATTCCCCGCCAGGACATATGTTTTAGAAATGGTTCTATTGAAAGTATAGGTTATGGGGTCAGGAGATGCTAACAGTGAGCTGTTTAAGGCAAGGTAGGCACTCGGGTAGGGGAACACCCGCGTTACCCATAACTTAGCATAATCCATATGCAGGCGATACTTAGACCCATCGACTACACTTGTATTTATTACCCAAGCGTGTGGAGAGAGCTCCAATCTTAGACGCACATCTATATTATCTAATATGAATTGGTCTAGGGTTGTTACATCCAATACTAGGGGAAAACACATTGACAAACCTTTTTCTTTTAAATTGGTCATAAATTTTTTATCCTTGGCGGTTGCTCCAGTAAAAAATGTATTTGTAAATTCGTTAGGAATTATACCGTCATCACTCCAGTCCCTACGAATGGCCCCAATTCTCCCCAAGGAAGACATTTTTGAAGGGGGTAGGGAGGTAATTAATTTAATAAACGACCAATAATTAAAATTAGAATTTGTTTCAACTACCTGCTCTCCTAAAAACACCTGGACACCTTTAAACATGGTATTTGACAACCCATTCACAAATTCCACATAGTCATCCTCTTCCAATTTTGTGGTATCGTCATCTTTCGTTAAAGATACCTTAAAGTCTATAACAATATTAGCTAGATCTAAGAAGGCGCCCTGGGTTCCGGGGATGCGGAATTCTAAGTAATTATCCCGCAAGCGTTGATTAATGGGGAGGTTGACAGGTAGAATGTCTATTTGCTGTGTAGAGGCAATTGAACTTTCCACATTACGTATTCTGTTACTTCTAGGAAATTGGTCAATAATACTGGAGCTATAATATTCTAATGGAATTTTCATCCCAGCTCCACTAGCCCCCGCCATGATCCCCCCCGAAAAGGTGAAGTATGACTGCTTACGTTAGGGAAAATACGTCATTTTTATACCCAAGACCTCGTTTACATTTTTTATTTTTTTTTTTTTTTATTCTCCTAGAGAGTCGTTTAATTTTCCCACCTGTTACCAGTTTCTTTCCCACAGTTTTAAGAGCATCAATACCGTGAGTTCTCAGAGCACTCTTTACATCCCGTTTACCACTAGTTAAATCACCAAGAACATTTTTCCCAAAATCGATTGCACTCGGTGTTACAGCTTTCATGAAAAATGGTATGGCCCGTCGAGCCAAGCCAGCCAAGGTCCCAAAAAAACCACCGCCAGATCTGAGATAAGGTGCTTGGAATGTGCGTATGTCATTCATCGCCCCCCCTCTCATCCCATGTCTCCTAGAGGGGGGGAGGAAGATCTCCCCAAACTCCCTCTGAGAGGGGGGGATGAACGGTACTCGCATACCGACACCTCTTCGTACAATAACCGAAAGTTGTGGTAAACACTTCTATATATATATATTTATTTATAGTTTATATTGCTATACTTTAGGACGGATATGCAAGACCGCCGTAACCGACCTTCCATCTTCAAAACTAACCATTCGCCCAAACTGATCTGTTATTTTAATACTTACTTTCTCCAACGTGTTAGTATTTAATGTCTTGTACACTAGGGGATGAGCTCCTCTAGAATATGAGTCATGATAACTGATTGCGTCCAAGATATTTACAATCTGCCCCCCATATCGGTCCGGCTCGATGACGTCACTATAGATGAGTAAATAATCACAACCCCGTCATTGTCTGGAGGGAATGAGCCCACAACCTTGGAGGCTGTTGTAATGTCATCTGTTTTTGCCTGATAAATGGTGTATTTGCGACCGCTGTCAAAACCAAGTACATTAGCTATTCTGTGTTTAAATTGAAGACTGAGAGAATATAACGAGCCAGTACCTTCATTATTAAGAGTTGAAGCTAGTAATACACGCTCTAAAGATTGGTCATAGGTGAGGATTGCTTCTGTATTTGGGAAGTATATTTTGAAATCACTCCTGAAACTTAGTTTCATGTCAGTGATTATTTGCCGGCTAATCTCTTCTGTAATGTATTTGATGTTTCTCGATAATATGTTGGTTTTGGGGAGGAAGGTGTAAATTAGATGTTCTGGACTTTTAGAAAGAGTTCCACGTTTAAAAGTAGCATAGATATCTATGGCAGACTCCCCCTCATCCTTAATTATGGCGTTAATTCGTCTGGGTAGAAGTATGTTGACTAAATCTACCTCATGTTATATGGAAGGGTTTAAATGTAGTGTAGGGATGGTGTTTGTAAATGCCGAACTAGTGTTGTTGTATAAATCTCCTTGGTCGAGGCTAGTAAGATATACGTAATGTTCCTCGGCCATTGTGCACTTGAGAACTGACTGAGGGAAATAAAACAACACTACTTATATTTTATTTGATTAAAGTACAAAGGAAATATTTGTTTTTTTAAAGAAACTACAACAAGGGGAAAGAGTCCCACAACAAAAAAAATTACTTTAAAAGAACTGCTGCTGCTGCTGCTGCTGCCACTGCCGCTGCCGTTGTTGCTACTGCCGACACCGCTGCTGCTACCACTGCTGTCACCACCGCGGGAGCTGTTGTAGATGATGCAACTGCTACTGCTGACGGTAGCGGTGCTGCCGCTGTTGCTGTTGTCGCTGCTGTTGCTGTTGTCGCTGCTGCTGCTGTTGCTGCTGCTGAAGCTGTTCGTACCACCGACACCGCTACTACTACCACTGCTACCACAACTAGAGCTGTTACTGCTACTGTCATCACCGCAGGAGCTGTTGTAGATGATGCAACTGCTGCCGCTGTTACTGTTGGTGGTGCTACCACCTCTTCTTCCCTGGGGGGTGGTTACAGCTTCCGTTGCTTTTTCGGGGGAGAGGATAACAGGAATATTTCCTGTGACTCTCCATCGAGGATGGACTCGATACGGTGATTCGGGCGGGGATCGATGTCGATAGTGGTTTCGATGCGGCGTTTGACCGCGGCAGATGATGTGGGGGGAGGTGGAGGGGTAGTGGTAGTGGTGCTGGATGTATATTCCTGTAGATGTCTCTTCTTCCTGGGGGTAGCTGGTGGTGCTGGCGGTGTAGAACGAGAAGAGGTTCCTGGGGTGGAGACCCCCTCCTCCACCACAGCGTCCAGGGTGATAGTTGTACTATCACCCTCTCCCCTGGGGTCATCGATCGGGAGGGGTGCCATTGATGGGGTAACAGATGTGGGGCGTTTTAATATGACAAGTTCCTTGTTATGCTTGCTCAATTCACGGTGAAGAGAGATCAGCATGGGTCCGATGTCCTTGTGCCAGTTGTCCATACCATCACGGGAAGCCCCTAACCCATGGGGCACCACCAGTCGAAACATGGTTGGGCTTCGTATTATGAGGTTGCCCACCTTCGTTAGGGCCACTTTAAGCCAGAAGAGGCGATTTCTGGCTGTATCCAGGGTGACGTTGGCAATGTAGTGTGTGTCAGCCGAAGTCTGTACTTGTTCTTGGGCTATAGGGTTGGACTCGAAGGGTGCTCCTGCACCGAATGCAGAAATTAGCGCCACAATGGTGGGTACCGTCGGAGGGTAGGGGGGCTATCTTCACTTCAATGTCCCCTGGGGTAGACGGATAACGTATTGTGGCCCTATTGACATTAGTCAGACCAACACGTTCCACACGAGCGTAATTATATGTTTTCCATATCACGCTTGCCAGTCCATAAGGTCGCACAATGGCGGCGGGGAGGTCGTACACAATGACATTGCCAACCCCAAAGGCGTGGGTGTCGGTGATGTCATCGTCTATCGACTTTATGGACGACAAGGACATGGCGAAGGGCGAGTGTGAGGAGTGTCTCGACAACGATAGCTACAGTGACCAGGAGCGACGGCGGGGGGCCTTTAAATACACCTGCGTTCCCCTCTTGGAGGGGGAGGAAAGTAGGGGTGTTGGGGTAGAGCCCACATTCCTCACCTTATAAGCCCATAGACACTCCGCCCAGACTCGAAGGCTGTAACCTGGTCTCGATGTTGGAAGATTAATTTTTCCATTTGCCATATCTCCGTCTGGATTTCCTGGGATGAATATTCTTCATAACGTTTCACCGTTTCCCCAAATGACTTAAAAAATCGTTCTGGGGGAGCACTCAACACAAGGCGGTCGTAACAATCCCACAATGCGTATATCAATCTACTTTTGTGTTCGACATACTTGTAGTACCGTTGAGTAGCAACCAACTTCTTCAATAGAGGAGATTTGTCTTCCACAGTTGCAGGTGGAGGGGGACTGGAAGCTTGCTCCATGGTGAGCACACAACTGACTATAATGACGATTAAGGTGTGGTTCATATAGGTCTTCAATATGGGTCCCAATGGGGTCTCCTATGGATGCCCCTCCCCCCTTTTAACTGTGATCTGGCACGATAATTACGTATGAAGGTCGGCTCTATGCCAGCTACCTTCAGTAAAATCCTTACATCCTCCTTGTCAGCTGTCCTAAACTGTCCTTTAGTAAAGGCTAAAGTCTTAATTATATCTAAAATATTTAAATTTCGCACAGGTTTTAATAAATTTCCATGGGAATCCCATATCACCTGTTGGCTGTTTTGTTCAAACATGTTCAATAATGTTTTGACATGTGGAATTTCCTCAATTTTAAAATTCACATTTATTAAGTTATCCAGACTTGGATTTTGACTCGTGATGATGGCTTTATGGGGAGTGTGTCCAGCAACAATTACACGCATTTCGGGTGGTAGAATGGAATGTTCCCTTCTTTTTTTTTTTAAAAAAAAAAAGGGTGAGGCCGCATCGCTCGCGCCGCGTTTTTTGTTTAAAGGGCGGCCCCGCGGCGGCGGCGGCGGTAGGACCAATGTCATTTAATGGTCGTCTGAGTAAGCCTGCCCGTCTGGAGGAGCTTTTGTGGCAACGTTGGTCACATCTTCTTGTTGTCAGGTGAGAGGAGAGAGCGTCCACTCCCCCATCACCATCGATAGAGTCACAGCTGGAGTGGTTACAGCTACCGCCAACACTATTGCTTTCGTTTTTTAAAGAGAAGGACTTACTTTCTCCACTGGGGGAGGACAGTCCTTCCTCATTAAGAGGCGGTGATGTGTTCTTGTTTTTATTAAATAAATATTTTTCAGCTATGAATCGTGGTACCAGACAATATTCCTTCACCATTTTTTTTCCTCTCGTTACTTATTTACGTAATTACCTTATTAGGGAGGAAATTAATGATACAGCCAAAGGTAGCAGAGCTGCCAATATAGCACCACCTCGTCTGGAGGTTAGGATGTTTTTCTTTTTGTAGAGAGGAGTTTTCTTACGAGCTACAGAACGAATGTCATTCTGATACCTCTGTAAGCCATTAATTATTTGTGGTTGAACCGGGATGTTTCGTTTCAGAAAATTGGCAAAAATTTCACAAATTGATTCAATTTCCTGTCGTTTTAGAGCCTTGATTAGTTTATTCCGCTTCTTGGGCGATAAATTGTTTAGTAAAAATAACAGTTGGTGATGTTTCTCTACGAGAGAGTCCTGTTGAACTGTCATTTTTTGTTAAATTTGACAATGTCTTGACCATTAATCCAGCTATTGGCAGAATCTGGGTACCCTCTCCACTTGACGAAATATTCTCTGTGTCCTTTCGATGTTTTCCTAGTCCGTAATATCGTTATAGGAAAATAGTCTGGAAGGGACGTTGGGATCAATTCTTGCTCATAAAACATACCACTGACCACCTCGTTGTTTAAATCTTTGATTTTATAGGTTGGGATTGGATGTGATCTGTCAATATGTGACACTAGAAATATTTCTTCTGTATTTTGGGGCCAAAAGCCTTTGTGAAATATATTCCTACGTTTAGCCAATCGTACATGCTGCCCAAGGTGCAGCTGAGGACTGATGGGAGTTATGGGGGAGTCATTGTTTAAATACATGACCTTAAACTGTCTTCGTATATCTTCAATATTTTGCAATTTATGAATGGCAAGTGGAGTATTTTTCAGTGTCCTGTGGAATGTGTTGTTGTACACATCTACAGCCATCGGTAGGATGTGAATGTATTTTAATGAATTAGCTTGGGTCATATAACGATACAGTTTATGTTTTAGAGTTTTGATGGCACGTTCCACTATGCTAGATTTCATTTCCGAAAATACACTATATAGTTTAATATTTTTCTTATTCAAATAATTTTGAACTGACCTGTTGTAAAATTCTCTACCTCGGTCAGTGAATATCCGCCTTACACCGAGAAACTGAGGAGTTTCCTCTAATATCTTCCTTAGGGCGACTAACACATCACTCGAATTTTTTGTTTTTAAAGATTGAGTCTGCATTAGACGGGAATAAACATCAACACAAATTAAAATATATTTAACACCATTATTGTATTTTTGTAAACTACAAAAGTCCCCTAGGTCACAAGCAATTATGGTACGGGGCTTAGGAGCTAATATTTTCCGCCGGGGGAACCTAACTAAATTTCCCTTATGTAAGGTGAAAGATCGCTCTCCACGAAGAAATTCCTTCACATCTGCAATACTGATGTTGGAGTCTTTAAGTCTGGCGGCCTTATACAATTTTTGAATTGATCCTGTGAAACCACCCAAGCTGGAAATGTCATTATAGATGGTGGTAAGAATTGACCGTTTCTGTGTCGTTAGAGACATTTTTATTATTACTTTTGATAAACAATTTCACACTGGTCTTCATTGGCGATGTTCGTTCGTAGTTGCAATGGCTCAGGAACTGTCAGATCGACCAATAAATAGCCATACTCTCTCTGGGATATTGCCCGACGGTATATTTCAACGAAATTATTAATAGTTTTTCGACCATATAACTGTCCACTTAAAATTTCAAGTTGGGTTATGTCTCTCTGCTTCATTAATATATAATGGGAACAATTCAGAGTTATTGTCCTGGCATATTTCCCCTGGGGAAACAAATTTTGACTAATTAGAATTACAGAAATATTACTGTGTCTCCCTCGGGTGAAGATATTGGCAATAATTGGACTTTGTATGGCTTCCAGGTATAAGTCATCAATTATATACAAAACTGACTCATTTGAAAAAGGATCTTTATACTCTAATGGGTTAATCAGCTCCTGGGAGAGAGTAACCTTGTTTCGCAGAGAGGGAATGTTTGAAAGAGGATGTTCTGTATTATTTGCAGTTGACACTACAATTTTTGAGAATTTTCCGTGGTATTTAACACATACATTTCCTACGAGGGTAGTCTTGCCAGAATTACTGAATCCAGCCACAAATATTCTTGCCGGATGGCGGAAAATATTAAGTTGCTCGCTTGAGACAGAAGTACACCCTTCCATATTTCCCCTATAAATGGTTCTATTACCTATGGGTGGTTGCATATATATATATATATATATATATATATATATATATATATATATATATATATATGATGATGTGTATGTGTGTGTGTAGTGTGTGTGTGTGTGTGTGTGTGTGTGTGTGTGTGTGTGAGTGAGTATGAGTGGTGTGTGTGTGTGTGTGTGTGTGAGTGAGTGAGGTGTGTGTGAGTGAGTGAGTGTGTGTGTGTGGTGTGTGTGTGTGTGTGTGTGTGTGTGTGTGTGTGTGTGTGTGTGTGTGTGTACTCACCTAGTTGTACTCACCTAGTTGTGCTTGCGGGGGTTGAGCTCTGGCTCTTTGGTCCCGCCTCTCAACCGTCAATCAACAGGTGTACAGTTTCCTGAGCCTAATGGGCTCTATCATATCTACACTTGAAACTGTGTATGGAGTCAGCCTCCACCACATCGCTTCCTAATGCATTCCATTTGTCAACCACTCTGACACTAAAAAAGTTCTTTCTAATATCTCTGTGGCTCATTTGGGCACTCAGTTTCCACCTGTGTCCCCTAGTGCGTGTGCCCCTTGTGTTAAACAGCCTGTCTTTATCAACCCTGTCGATTCCCCTGAGAATCTTGAATGTGGTGATCATGTCCCCCCTAACTCTTCTGTCTTCCAACGAAGTGAGGTTTAATTCCTGCAGTCGCTCCTCGTAGCTCATACCTCTCAGCTCGGGTACTAGTCTGGTGGCAAACCTTTGAACCTTTTCCAGTTTAGTCTTATGCTTGACTAGATAGGGACTCCATGCTGGAGCCGCATACTCCAGGATTGGTCTGACATATGTGGTATATAATGTTCTGAAAGATTCCTTACACAAGTTTCTAAAGGCCGTTCTTATGTTAGCCAACCTGGCATATGCTGCTGATGTTATCCTCTTGATATGAGCTTCAGGGGACAGGTCTGGCGTGATATCAACCCCCAGGTCTTTCTCTCTCTCTGACTCTTGAAGTATTTCATCTCCCAAATGATACCTTGTATCTGGTCTCCTGCTTCCTACCCCTATCTTCATTACATTACATTTGCTTGGGTTAAACTCTAACAGCCATTTGTTCGACCATTCCTGCAGCTTGTCCAGGTCTTCTTGAAGTCTCAAGCTGTCCTCCTCTGTCTTAATCCTTCTCATAATTTTGGCGTCGTCAGCAAACATTGAGAGGAATGAGTCTATACCCTCTGGGAGATCATTTACGTATATCAGAAACAGGATAGGTCCAAGTACAGAGCCCTGTGGGACTCCACTGGTGACTTCACGCCAGTCTGAGGTCTCACCCCTCACTGTAACTCTCTGCTTCCTATTGCTTAGGTACTCCCTTATCCACTGGAGCGCCCTACCTGTTACTCCTGCCTGTTTCTCCAGCTTATGCATCAACCTTTTATGGGGTACTGTGTCAAAGGCTTTCCGACAGTCCAAAAAAATGCAGTCCGCCCACCCTTCTCTTTCTTGCTTAATTCTTGTCACCTGATCGTAGAATTCTATCAAGCCTGTAAGGCAAGATTTACCCTCCCTGAACCCATGTTGATGGGTTGTCACGAAGTCTCTTCTCTCCAGATGTGTTACTAGGTTTTTTCTCACAATCTTCTCCATCACCTTGCATGGTATACAAGTTAAGGACACTGGCCTGTAGTTCAGTGCCTCTTGTCTGTCACCCTTTTTGTATATTGGTACTACATTAGCAGTCTTCCATATTTCTGGTAGGTCCCCCGTTTCCAGTGACTTACTATACACTATGGAGAGTGGTAAGCAAAGTGCTCCTGCACACTCTTTCAATACCCATGGCGAGATTCCATCCGGCCCAACAGCTTTTCTCACATCCAGCTCCAATAGGTGCTTTTTGACCTCATCTCTTGTAATTTCGAACCTATCCAAGGTCACCTGGTTTGCTGCCACCTCTCCCAGCGCCGTGATATCTCCCTGTTCTATTGTAAAGACCTCCTGGAACCTTTTGTTGAGTTCTTCACACACCTCTTTGTCATTCTCTGTGTACCTGTCCTCGCCCACCCTAAGTTTAATCACCTGTTCCTTCACTGTTGTCTTCCTCCTGATGTGACTGTGTAGTAGCTTTGGTTCAGTCTTGGCTTTGTTAGCTATATCATTTTCATACCTTTTCTCAGCTGCTCTTCTCACACTGACATACTCGTTCCTGGTTCTCTGGTATCTCTCTCTACTTTCTGGTGTTCTGTTATTACGGAAGTTCCTCCATGCCCTTTTGTTCAGCTCCTTTGCTTTCATACATTCCCTATTAAACCACGGATTCTTCCTTTGCTTCTCTGTTTTTTCCTGTTGGGCTGGGACAAACCTGCTTACAGCCTCCTGACATTTTTGGGTGACATAGTCCATCATGTCTTGTACGGACTTGGTTCCGAGTTCTGTGTCCCAATGTATATCCCATAGGAATTTATTCATCTCCTCATAGTTTCCCTTTCTGTACGCCAGCCCTTTGGTTCCCAGTTCTTTTTTGGGGGTGATAATTCCTAGCTCAACCAGGTACTCAAAGCTCAATACACTATGATCACTCATTCCCAAGGGGGCTTCCAACTTAACTTCCCTTATATCCGACTCATTTAGGGTAAATATCAAATCAGCAAGGCTGGTTCATCCCCTCCTCTCATTCTTGTCGGTCCCTTGACGTGTTGACTTAGAAAGTTTCTTGTTGCCACATCCAGCAGCTTAGCTCTCCATGTGTCTGGGCCTCCGTGTGGGTCTCTGTTCCCCCAATCTATCTTCCCATGGTTGAAGTCTCCCATGATTAGAAGTCTGGATCCGTTCCTGCTAGCCACAGAAGCTGCTCTCTCTATTATATTGATGGTGGCCATGTTGTTTCTATCATATTCCTGTCTGGGTCTTCTGTCATTCGGTGGGGGGTTATATATGACTACTATTATAATTTTCTGTCCTCCAGTTGCAATGGTGCCTGATATGTAGTCCCTGAAACCTTCACAGTTCTGAATTACCATCTCTTCGAAACTCCAACCTTCTCTTAGTAGCAAAGCCACACCACCTCCTCCTCTCCCTTCTCTCTCTTTCCTCACTACATAGTAGCCCTGTGGAAACACTGCATTTGTTATGATTTTCGTTAGCTTTGTTTCTGTGAGTGCTATTATGTCTGGGTTTTCTTCTAGTGCCCACTCTCCAAGTTCACTAGTTTTATTTGTAATCCCATCTATGTTAGTGTACATCGCCTTGAAGCTCACTTTCTTCTGTTCATTTACATATCCCTTTCTTGGCGAGTATTCTACTGGTGTGGGAAGCTGTTCCGTGGGTGAGAGGATCTGTGAGGTGGTTTGCAGGGTCGCAGAGGGTTTTGGGGTGGGGGGTGGGGGTTTAAGGGAAGGGGGAACGGGTAGGGTGTGGGTTAAGGAGATAGGGGGGACATGGAGGATACGGGGTGAGGGGGGAGGAGGAATAGGGAGGGTATGGGATGAAGGGGGAAGGGGGACTGGGGGGGAAAGGTGGGAGGGGGGACATGATGGGAATGGGGATGGGTTGTCGGGGTCAGAATGGGGTGGGGGGGAGGGAGGGTTGGGTGGGGGCAGGTAGGGTGAGGGAAGGAAGGGTTTCTATGCAGAGGGGGTTGGTGGTGTTGCCCCCCCCTCTGGTGTTGCTGGGATGCTGGTTTTGGGTTCCCCTCTTGTCTCTGGGACTGCTGTGTTGGGGGCTGTGATTTCCTGGTTTGCTCCTCTCTCCCTGCGCTTCCTCCTTGCCTCTGCTGCCCTGGCTCTCTCCTCCTTCGTCCTGTCCCTCTGCAGGAATACTTGTTTGTATCCCTCCACATGTTGGAGACGACTCTTCTTTTCTAGAATATCCTCCTTTGTGGTTTCGTTTGCAAACACCACCTTTATAAGTCGGTTTCTGTCCCTGTTGTACCAGCCCAACCTGAAAACCTTCTCAATGTTGTGTGCAGCCTCTTCCATCTGTAACCCCTTCAGTAGCCCATGTACTGCCTCTCTATCCTTGCCATTCCATTCTTGCCTGTTGGATCCTTCCTGTTCTTTGATGCCTACAACTACCACTGATCTCTTTCTCTCCAGCAGTTGAGTGGTGCACCTTGCTGCTTCCTGTGAGGTAGCAGCTTGCATGGCTACCTCCCTCACTGTGGCCATTGCTTCTGAGCTCTTTTTCAATATGTCCGCAAATGTGTCAGGTACAGAGGCATTTCCTTCCAATGTAACATTCCCACCTTCCCTTTGGATGATAATCTGATGCTCGGTCTCTTTATTTTTCTCTGTGAGAGATTTGATCTCCTCCCTTGCTGATGTCAGCTCACTTTGCAGGTTGTTAATTGTAATCCTCATTTCATTCATCTCCCTCCTAAATTCCTCCAGTGCTTGGTGTAGCAATTCTTGCGTTTGTTCGCCCTGGCTGCTTCCCATAACCCTGTTTCGGCCTCCTGCCATTTTGCCCCTTGTCAAGAGAGGTAGCAAGGGAGAGAGAGAGCAAGAGAGCAAAAGAGAGAACAGGAGAGACCCAGAGAGAGCGAACAAGAGAGAGAGAGAGAGCAAGGAGAGAGAGAGAGCAAGAGAGAGAGAGCAAGAGAGAGAGAGCAGAGAGAGAGAGAGAGAGCAGAGAGAGAGAGAGAGAGAGAGAGAGAGAGAGAGAGAGAGAGAGAGAGAGAGAGAGAGAGAGAGAGAGAGAGAGAGAGAGAGCGTGTGTCCTTGGGATGGGGTTGAGAGGTGAGGTAAGGTCAGCTTACGGCAGGTAGAGTGAGGGAGGATTATGGGAGGTTTTTTATCCTTTTTCCACGAAATGTGTTAATCAGGGGCGCGTGTGTGTGGGGTGTGGGGTGCGTGTGCGCGTGCGTGCGTGCGTGAGTGTGTCCGTAGTTCTCGTAAGCGGTAACTTCTACCCAATGAGCCACGCTGAGATTTTAATGAAATATAATATCCTGAACAAGAATTTGATACTATATTACCTCACACTGTACACCTGATTAATTGACCAGAAAGGCGGGTACCTACCAGATTGTTTCCCGTTCACACAACTAGATGAGTGATGACATATGGTCGATGATGATGCTCCGTCGTCGGCTTCCACTAGGTGATTCACTAAGGTGTTCTTCTATCTACACAAAACTCTGGAGTCAGTCACTGTATCGTTGTGTTGCGGTTCACTAATTTACTGTATCACTGATCACAATCACCACCCAACAAACACAATCACCAGTCCCACGGCCACGGTGGGTCGACCCAGCTGCCGGTCAGGTCAGGTCGCCTTACGCTGTCCTCCACACTATGCACCGGTGATCCACTAGCTCCACTTTTGATTTCTTCGCACAATCGCTAGCGATATGACTATGCTATGTAGCACCCTGCTAGCTACACACTGCGAGAGGCCAAATACTATGATCTAGCCTCAATAATCCTTCAATGTCCCGTGAAATTGACGAATTTCCGCGGACCTCGCTAATCGCGTGTGTCTCCCACCGTCGCTACTGTGCTACTGTGTGTGTGTGTGTGTGTGTGTGGTGTGTGTGTGTGTGTGTGTGTGTGTGGTGTGTGTGTGTGTGTGTGTGTGTGTGTGTGTGTGTTGTGTGTGTGTGTGTGTGTGTGTGTGGTGTGTGTGTGTGTGTGTGTGCGTGCGTGTGTGTGTGTGTG